>CAUYLG010060246.1:0-78889 GCA_963573385.1 Cacajao melanocephalus | reverse complement strand
CTTGCTCCTCTAGCTCTTTCAATTTTGATAGGGTGTTTTTAGATCTTCTTGCATGGGCATTTATTGCTATATTTTTCTCTAGACGCTTCTTTAAATGTGTTCCAGAGATTCTGGTATGTTGTGTCTTCATTCTCTTTGGTTTCAAAGAACATCTTTATTCCTGTCTTCATTTCATTGTTTATCCAGTCAACATTCAAAAGCCAGTCGTTCAGTTTCCATGAAGTGCGGTTCTGAGTTGTTTAATCCTGATTTCTAATTTGATTGCACTGTGGTCTGAGAGACTCATGATTTCCATCCTTTTGCATTTGCTGAGGAGTAATTTACTTCCAATTACGTGGTCAATTTTAAAGTAGGTGTGATGTGCTGAGAATGTATATTCTGTGGATTTGGGGTGGAGAGTTCTGTAGATGTCTATTAGGTTTGCTTGGTCTGGATCTGAGTTTAAGTCCTGGATATCCTTAATTTTCTGTCTTGTTGATCTAATATTGATAGTAGAGTGTAAAAAGTCGCCCATTATTGTGTGGGAGTTGATCTAGATAACAATGTAGACCCATTGTAACAGCACCATCTGTGTCTTTCCTTACCGTTTCAGTGTGCAATATGGCACAGCTTCTACCTGCAGCATCTGGATCTTTTTGTTGGAGAGCTTTCTCATAAGCAGAGTGGACTTCAACTTTCTAGGCTCAGCAGGTACAATTAGCAACTTGAGCCTCCACCACTGAGAACAGACTTCAACCCCAACTCATTTCTCTTCAGGAAGCATGGCTCAAAGGCACATGTATTGCACCAATCCCAGTGTTTTGTAGTAGGAGTATGTTCCAGATGCCCACAGTGGCAACTTGGTTTCCCATCTCATTTCTCCTCTCCCCTACCACTGTTTCCTAGGATCATCTCCCAGTAAACTACTTGCATGGAATCTTAGACTTAAGGCCTGCTATTGGAGGAATCCAAACTAAGACATCCAATGTTACCTACTCCTTTGTGTTTACTCATTTGTTGCCATTTGACTATACAGATGATTCCCTTGCTCAGACCAAAAAGTCCTGAAGAGCCACACGGGTGGGCTCAGATATGGAAAAAGCAGATTTGGATCTACTTAAAACATGTGGGCCTATCTGAGGATGGGGGAGATGAGATGGCCTATGCTATCATACTTGAATGTACAGGCCTGCCCAAAATGACTGAATCTGAAAGTTTACCATTAAGATCACTTTTTACCATGGGTTACCAGAGGTAAAGAATGGTCTAAAATGTCTTTTATTGACCTTCCTCCTGGGGAGTAGAGTGGGCATTTCCCCTCCTCTGAGGAAACAGTTGCAGGGGAGGTCAGGATTTAACAAGTATTTCCTCCCAGCAAGTGTAATTGTGGCTCTTGCTCCAAAAGGCTGTTGCAGAGTGGAGCAGAGTAGAATTGGAGTGGGGGCAAGCAAACCCTTAGTCATAGCTATGATGCCAGGCCCTTGAAGAAACTTTTTATTAGAAGTATGCAACCACCCAGTATGTGGGTAAAGAACTAAGATTCAAAGAAGACGAGTGAATTGCCAAATGAAGTCAGCGGATGGTAAAACCTGGATTTGAACTTGAGCCCATTTGACTCTGCCTTCTGTCAGAAGATGGAACTGACCCCAAAGTCATGCGCATATCCTCAACCCAATGGTGGCCAGCAGCGGCTCAGCGCGCACTGTGGAAGCCCTGGCCCTCAGTCTCGTGCACTTGGCACTATAGTCTATGCTGTTTCCTCTTAGAAAAAAGCCGCAGAGGCACAAGTGTATCTGATAGGGAGGGAAAAAAAAGATGAAGGAATGGCTTCTACATGATGAAAAGATTTACTATAGGGTTCCTTTAAATACCCAGCTCCCCTAGTGCCTTTATTATGTAGGTCGCTTTACAAAAGTACTTACAAAACTTTTCAAGGTATTTGCTACATAAAGCAAAGCACACATTAACATGCCTCCAATCCATTATGTGGGCTGCAGAAACAGGCTGCAAGGTTGGTCAGCTGGGCAGGACCTGCATGGGACCAGGGAGCATAGGTCACCTACAGAGCCAGCACTAGCCACCAAGGATTTCAAAGAGCAGGAGGAGAACGGGAGACCCAGGCTAACAGGAAGTCAGTGATAGGAAGGCTACAAAGAAGGGAACTCCTGGCAAGTTATTTTTTTCTGGGTTGTGGTTTTCTTTCCTGCCAAGAGGGAGGTGCACACATGTTTCCCTGACCCTATTACCTGACTCCCTGAGCCTGCAACCCAGGAAAGGAGCTGGCTCATTGGCCCAAATTCTTTAATTCTGCAAAACGCAAATACCTTCTTCCCCGGCTTTTTCTCGCTGATCCTTTTCATCATCATTGCCTGGAAGAGGTCACCTCCCTGGTCCTCCAGTGACTGACACCCAGATTGAACGAAGTCAACTCTATGGCCCCTGGATTCATACAGCTATGTCATTGCATTGTATACATGGCATTATGTGTATTATGATTTGTTAATCTTAACCTATCCAATAATTGTATAACATAATTGTACATGTATGTGTCTGTCTCCCAGCCTAGGCTATGCTTCTTCAGTGTAAGGATGACGATATCTGATTCACCTCTGTAGCTCCATTGACGAGCACAATGCCTGACAATAAATGGGGATTGAACTGTTCTGCTTTTATAGAAAAGAACAAGAATATAATCTTTGAAGTTATTGTTAAGGCCTAAACTAATGTGTAATATCAAAAGTACAGATTTAACATGACAGTAAGATTGTCTAATTGTTACATTTCAAATCCAGTCTGCCCCACTCAAATATTCTAGTCAAATGATTTCATAATTAAAAGAAAACTTTCCTATTTCTTTATATAATGTTAAGAGGCATGTCAAAATCCCACACCACCTTTGATAGGCTTCCAGAAGATAACCCTTTGCAATTCCAACCCACATTCCCTTCCATCTTCAATTTAAAAAAAGAAAAACTGAGGTGAAAAGTTAAATTAGAATATTGCTGTGTATACAGTTCTTCCCCATCTCCAATGTTTTCCTCCTCAATGCGTGCAATTGGTAATTAAATATACTTCTGCTGGTCTTGTGGCCATATGCCTACAATATGCAAAAATACATTTGCGCTTTTTTCCCCTCCATTCCTTTTGTTCCCAGTGCTGACTGCTGTCAGAGTGAGCCGTCCAGATTCCCGTGTGTTGGTATCCATGGGCTCCGTCTTGCCAAGCTGCCAGTCTGGAGCGTCACACCTTACTGCCTTTAAAGATTGCCCTGCAGAGATAGAGGGAAATGGCAATTTTTACATGATGCAGTCTGGCGACCCAAGAGATTTGAAGTCAGAACTGGTGCCAAGATTTACCCAGGAGAGCAAGCAGAGGCAAAAACGGAGAACCTGGGCCAAAAGGAAAAAAAAAAAAAGGGAAGGCTGGGGGATGGGAAACCACAGGCAACCTTCTCTAGGGGTTGTCTCAAAAGGCCTGGACCAAAGGCCACAGAGAGGGTGAAGGCCACGTTTTAGGAGTATGTGGCTCCTAAAGAAAGTCAAAGGGAAGAGGTCGGCTTTTTTTGCATGCCCTAAATTGTAGTAGATTGCAGAATGTAAATGAGACAATTATTACACCAACGCTCATCAAGCTGGGCTGGAAAGACTTCAATAGCCTGATGAATATGCATGCAAATTTGTTAATTAAGTTAATTATTCTGCTGAAAATTCATTTGTCTTCCAAGGACATTTTCCCAATGATTTTAACATGCTAGCACCATTAGTCATGCTCTATGCTATTTAACGTTACTTTTTGTCCACCCTTTTCCCCGCAACCCTATTTTTTAAATATTTTAAAGTTTTAAAGAACAGTTGACTTGTTCTTTTAATTGACCCCTGCGATGTTGGAAGATGCCTAGAGCCAGCTCGGTAGGCATTCTCAGAAGCACGTTTCAATTAAATATTTCCTTGATATATAAAATGTTTGCAAAATGTCACATTGGTGGGGAGGAGAAGAGCTTTATCTGGGATCATTAAAGCTAGAATTTGAATTGTTCTCCATAGTGACTGTAAGAGGTAATCTGTCCCTGCTGTGGGCGATTTCCCAAGCTCTGAGTGTTGTTTGATGCACGAATTTACTTTGCTGTGGGAAGTGTGGTGATTCCAAGCCTGCTCTCTTCTGGGCTGCAAGGCGAAACCCAGAGAACATGTGTGTTCAAACAGGAACCAGAACTCTAGCACTTTTCTGTCACCCATGAGGGCCCAAACCTGTTACCATGGCAGCAGAGGGGAATAGTGTTGTTTAAAATCACTAAATGGCAAATTGAGATATTTGAAAGAAACAGTTAAGTCTAATTTTGATAGCCAAGAGTAGCCAACAAATAACGATGATATATTTTTTTTAAACAGCAAGTGGTTTTGCTGGGTAAAGCAGGTTTATTATAAAACGAGACTTCACCATGGCATCGAAATTGAAATCTTTAGAGGTCTGGGTGAGTTGTAGTCAACCAGATTCTTGATCTTGAGGCACATAGACATGCATGAAACAGCCTATTTAAACCTCCCAACATTCTATGTATAGAGATGATAGCATCCCATCCCAACTCAGAAATTGGAACATGCGATCTGACAAACCCAACTGCTTAGTGGGACAGCAAGGTAGACACATAAGACTATTCCAGGAAATTGGAAATATGACTGCCTGCATGTGTAAGGCAATCATTAGGAGAAAGATTAATCTACACATCACTTGAGGGGACAGCCATATGCATGGTTAAAGCTTGTCTTAAGATTATTTTTCTTTAGATGGCAAATTCAGATTGTCCTTATCTCTGTCACAAAAACTCCAATATCTCGGCTTTCAACCTGTATCTTCAGTCAGGATTGATCAGACTCGCTGGAAGCCAGGCTAATAGAAAGGGAAGAAAACGAAATTTAATCGAAAGAGTTAAATTAATTGGCATGCCGTCTCTTTTGAGCCATTTGTATCTATTTTATACAGTATGAATGGCACTACATGTCACATAGATCTTAAACCAATTAAGATGATATTTTAAACCCTGTAATTTCTATAATTCCATCTGTTTTAGAAGGTTTAATTAGCAAAGTTACAAAAGCCAAATATATTTGAATATTTTTAAAGCAGGCCGAATTGCAAAAAATGAAAAGTTCCCATAAACATCTAACTACACAACCATGTACATTTCATGAAAATATACTTCAGATGTACTTTATATGTGGGTTTTTCTAAATTTTACCAACAATAAACCATATCCAAGGGAAATTATGATCATATGTTGGGCTGTGTAAATTCAGTTTTGTTGTTTTTTCATCATACTTTCAGAGATTTCTTCTGATGAAAAGCCCTTACCTGACATTTAATTGTGGGCCCAAACTAGTAAGAGCTACATAAAACTAAAATTGAAGTCTCTCCTTTAAGTGTTCTTTCCATGGGCTTAAGAGGTTTGCCATTTTGCAAGGAAAAAATTTTTTCAGTTATGTCCAAACCATTTTTGTCTACCAATAACCTATTTTTGAGAAATAAGAGTACATGGAAGTGTTATCTTTAAAACATGAACACAAAATCTAAAGGTACAAATTTGATAATTAAACTCCTTCACTATTGAAGGAAAATACCTTGAATTTCTTAGGTTAAACATGAGGTCCTGCCACATCCTTTGGTTTGGTGCTGTGCTGAGCAGCTGTGCACTATCCAGGGCCTCATATGGCCCCAGTCACCAGTGACTGACAGGATGATAGTGACAGTGTGATGCCCAATATTCTCTTCTCAAAATGCCTGCCACACTGCGATTATGACACAGTGGGTGTCCAGTTCTGTCTTTCCTACTGGATTTGACATATAACAAGGTGTAATTAAATATTTTATATACTTCATCCCCAGAAAGTGTAATTTACTAATTCTACTCATATTTCATACTACTTGGATAAACTACTTTGTTTTCATTTGCATTAAATACTGTCAAGTGATAAAAAATGCCTAATAAAGGAAAAGGGGAATCAAACCCATATTCAGCATATACATCACTCTAGAAAACTAACATTTATTGAGGATCATTACTGGCACGTGTTTTATGTGCATCTTCTCTTTCAATCCTTGCGTCAACCATCCAAGAAAGGTCTAACAAACCCCATTTGACAAGTGAAGAAAGCAAAACCCAAAAAGATGAAGACCCTTGCTTAAGTAATGAAAGAAATTTAAAAATCCAATAAGCAGCAGGAGCAAGTTTGAGAGCCAGAAAACACTTCTAGTTCATTTTACTCCAAAGCTTTTAAGTGTTTTAATGTACCTGGATACTACTACCACTTCTTAAAAACTCACTTTGAAAAGCCATGATATATCAATCACTTAGATTTTTAGTATATATCGGCATCTACATTACATACAAAACACTGCCTGGACTTCCCAAATTTTATTTCATTGTATTACACTAATTTTTACTCTAACGGACTTCTATCTTTTAAAGACTATCTTTTCTACTTTGGACCATTTTGAATTTTAGAAAAGATAGTGAATTATCCCAAGAAGGTTAAATAGACTTTTAAAAATAGCTCAACAGTTGCAGGGCACATATGTTTGTTTGCCTGATCTGCCCTTCTCATTCTTTCCATCTCCACATCATCCCCGCTTGCCATGGGCTGTCACCAGAAGCAGGGGTACTGGGAGTCCTGAAGAGAGGAATTGAGAAAAGGGGTGCTTTCTCCTTGTAAATGGTGAGAAATGCAAGTCCATGGCACTCCTGGGGGCCATTTTGCTTCTGTGATATGAGATCTGTCCTGATAAAATCAACAAGCTGGGAACATGTTTTCTAACATAGGAAAGAGACAGATACAGGGTCAGAAACTTGATGTCGGCACAAGTGATCTGAAACTTCTTAGTTACAGGAGCCTAAAAGTCTCTCCTTCCACCCCCAAACCCTCTCCCTACTTAAGCTACTTACAGTTGGCTAATTATCCTAATACAGGCATCATGCAAAAATCAGAAGAAATATTACTAATTCATGTTTATTCTACAGTATTTTTATTCAAATTTCCTAGAGGCAAAAGTGGGTCAATATCTCAAAAGATCGATATGCATTGATTTTTTAAGTTATTCCATTAACCCATCTTTATCATTTTTAGTCATTGATCTATTTTCCAAACATTTCAATAATCAGAATGAATCACCCCTTTACTATGAAAATGTATCAGTTTGTAACTACATGCCAGTCAAGTTCTTACACAAAACATGAGACAACACTGAGTCTTTTTATAGTCCATGCCTGAACATGTAACATTGAGTATGTCATTTGGAAATCGTGAACTGCTAGCTAAACAATTCAGACCAAAGAATCCACTTTGCACTTTGAACTTCTTGACTGTCTATGCCAATGAATTTAACAAAAAATTCATATTTCTAAATTTCTAAACAGGATCCAAAACTTCATTGCACCCTTGAGTTAATGTTCCTCAATTTTGTCAAATATTTGAACTGAATATTGTAAGACTTAAAGAATTTAACAATATATCATCAGAGGACTGGATTAGCAAGCAGTAGAAACGGTATAGGGTCTTGGAAACTGAAGTCAGATTATGGATTACACAGGTTCAAATTCTGAACCTATGCACCGTCACTTGCTGGCATCTGGTGTGACTTTACTTCAACTCTCTGTACCTCAGTTTTGTCATGTACCAAATTGGGATAATAATTTCCACCTCACAAAGTTGTGATTATGAAATGAGCTAATAATTGTGTTTGAAGCAGTGCCTGGCACATAAGCATTGGAATAAGCATAATGGAATAGACTACGTTATGGTGCCCCTTCTACCTTAGCAATACTAAGCAAAAAATCTGGAAGCATCACACTACCTGATTGTAAGCTACACTATGGGGCCATAGTCACCAAAACAGCATGATACTGCTATAAAAATAGGCATATAGACCAATGGAATAAGAGAACCCAGAAATGAACCCAAATACTTAAAGCCAACTGATACTTGACAGTTATAAAGTGGGGAAAGGACCCCCTTTTCAACAAATGGTGCTGGGATAATTGGCTAGCCACATTGTAGGAGAATGAAACTGGATCCTCTGACCTTACACAAAAATTAACTCAAGATGGATTAAGGACTTAAGACTTGAATAAAAATTCTGGAAAATAACATTGGAAAAGTCCCTTCTAGACATTGGCTTAGGTAAGGATTTCGTGACCAAGAACCCAAAAGCAAATGCAATAGAAATAAAGATAGTTGGGGCTTAATTAAACTAAAGAGCTTTTTCATGGCAAAAGGAGCAGTCAGCAGAGTAAACGGACAACTCAGAGTGGGAGAAAATCTTCACAATCTATGCATATCACAAAGGACTAATAGCCAGAATCTATACCAAACTCAAATCGGTAAGAGACCCATCAAAAAGTGGGCTAAGGACACGCAAAGACAATTCTCAAAAGAATATATACAAATGACCAACAAACACATGGAAAAAATGCTCAACATCACTAATGATCAGGGAAATCAAAACCACAATGTAATACAACCTTACTCCTACAAAGAATGGCCATAATGAAAACATCAAAAATCGGATGTTGGCGTGGATGTGGTGATCAGAGAACACTTCTACACTGCTGGTGGAATGTTAACTAGTGCATCCACTATGGAAAACAGTGTGGAGAGTCCAAAAAGAACTAAAAGAACCATCATTAGATCCAGCAATCCCACTACTGGGTATTCGCCCAGAGGAAAAGAAGTCATTATACAAAAAAGATACTTGGACATTCATGTTTATAGCAGCACAATCTGCAATTGCAAAATCATGGAACCCATCCAAATGCCCCTCAGTCAATGAGTGTTTAAAGAAACTGTAGTATATGTATGCAATAGAATACTACTCGGCCATAAAAAGGAATAAACGGCATTTGCAATGACCTGGATGAGATTGGAAACTGTTATTCTAAGTGAATAACTCGGGAACGGAAAACCAAGCATCGTATGCTCACTGACATGTAGGAGCTGAGTTATGAGAACGCAAAGGCATAAGAATGATACAATGGACTTTGGGGACTTGGGGGGAAGAGTGAGAGGATGGCAAGAAATAAGACTGCAAATAGGGTGTAGTGTATACTGCTTGGGTGATGGATGTACCAAAATTTCACAAATTGCCACTAAAGAATTTAACAAATACTTATACCCCAATAAATTTTGGGAAAATAATATTCAGTTAGCTGGTGCAATCAATGCTAACAGTACACAAAATCCTGGCTAATATTCCTCAAATTTCTCTGTAGGTATATATTTGCAAGAATTATCCAAATAACTGGCTCCCATCCAAATCTGTTTGAATGTAGTCATTGTTCACATGCCAGGTCTACTTTTTAAAATTCTAATTTTCTTAATGTATTGTGGAAGATGCCTGACTAGGGGCATTTCATACTCGCCTCCTCCATGAAGAATGAAAATAGTAATCACATTTCAAATAGATGATGTAAGAGAGAACACTGGAATTCAACAGAAAAGTGATAGGAAATACCTAAAGCAAGGAAGGAGAAGGAAGCAGACAGTCTGCTCACCTGGGATAAGCTGGGAGCTACTACTCCCCAGTCATGGGAAAGGAGAAAAGATTCTCAGCAGTTCACATCCCCACCATGTGTTCCTGCAATTCTAACCATGGGAGATCCTCTCTCACTCATGGGTCCTGAAGCTCACAGGAGCTGAGAGGTTCCTAACCCACAAGCCTACGCTGCTGGCCACTGAAGGCAGTACCATCCTTCCCAGTGACAGGGACAGTGGCACAGCAACTGTTGCTCCCCTCAACCCAAGCATTCTGCCTGATTGTGAGTACAGATGCCAGCCATGGCCCTGTCCCTGCCAACCAAGGCTGGCCCCTGCAGTCTCCATCAGGAGGTCTGAGGACAAATGCACCCAGACAGGCTTTGCCCTCACTCCATGCCAGAGCACACAGTCTGGCCATGGAGTCTACCTCTGTTGGCACCTCAACACTCATGAGTGGTGGGCCTAGCACAATAAGGCTAGCACACTGCCCAGCACAGTCTACCTCTGTTGGTACCTGAAGACTCCGGAGATTGGGCCTAGCACCCAGCTTCTACCACCATAGCAGGCACCTACCTGTACTTGCCACCTGTGGGCCTAGAGACTGATGTACCCAGCCCATCATAGCCATGGCCAACAGCAGTGTGTATTACTCAGGACCCAGAGGGCTGTCCCACCAGTGCCACTGCCATCACCCATGCTACATCAGCTGCCCAGGGGCCCAAGAAATAGACCTACTACTGGCACTACTGGCATCTGAGTAAGCCACTTGTAGATCAAAGAATTTTCATAGACCCAGTAACATATGGGCAATATGCTACCCTTGGCCCTAAGGACAGACATGCTCAGCCAGCTGCTGCCACCAAGGGGGCCAGAAGGCTGACCTACCCAGCATCTCAGTCCCCAGTGAAACGTCACCACGGCTTTCACTAATAACACTTTAAGCCATCGGAGAAATTGGGTACCACCAGTGCTGTTCACAGCTGAAGAAATCATACAGAGACTACACTACTGCACAAACCAGAATAAGGGCGAAAGAGCCCTACCCATCTGTATTAGTTTTCATGCTGCTGTTAAAGACATCTAAAACTGGGAACAAAAAGGTTTAATTGTACTTACACTTTCACATGGCTTGGGAAGCCACAGAATCATGGCAGGAGGTGAAAGGCACTGCTTACATGGTGGCAGCAAGAGAAGAATAAGGAAGCAAAAGCAGAAACCCCCGATAAACCGTCAGATCCTGTGAGACTTGCTCACTATCACGAGAATAGCACAGGAAAAAACAGCCCCATGATTCAATTACCACCTCCTGGTTCCCTCCCACAGCACGTGGGAATTCTGGGAGATACAATTCAAATTAAGACTTGGTTGGGGACACGGCCAAACCATATCATTCTACTCTCTGGCTCCTCCAAATCTTATGTCTTCACGTTTCAAAACCAATCATGCCTTCCCAACAGACCCCAAAGTCTTAACTGATTTCGGCATTAATTCAAAAGTCCACAGTCCAAAGTCTTATCTGAGACAAGGCAAGTCCCTTCTACCTATGAGCCTGTAAAATCAAAAGCAAGCTTGCTACTTCCTAGAAACAATGGGGGTACAGGTATTGGTAAATACAGCCATTACAAATGGGAGAAATTGGCTAAAACAAAGGGGTTGTTACAGACCTCATGCAAGTCCAAAATTCAGCGGGACAGTCAATTTTAAAGCTCCAAAATGTTCTCTTTTGACTCCAGGTCTCACATCCAGGTCACACTGTTACAAGAGGTGGGTTTCCATGGTCTTGGGCAGCTCCACCCCTGTGGCTTTGCAGGGTACAGCATCCTTCCTAGCTGCTTTCATGGGCTGGTGTTGAGCGTCTGTGGCTTTTCTAGGTTCACAGTGCAAGCTGTGGGTGGATCTACCATTCTGGGGTCTGAAGGATAGTGGCCCTCTTCTCACAGCTCCACTAGGCAGTTTACCAATAGGGACTTTGTGTGGGGGCTCTGACCCCACATTTCCCTTCTGCACTGCCTTAGTAGAGGTTCTTCATGAGGGCCCTGCCCCTGCAGCAAACTTTTGCCTGGACACCCAGGTGTTTCCATACATCTGAAATCTAGGCAGAGGTTCCCAAACCTCAATTCTTGACTCTGTACCCCTGCAGACTCAACACCACGTGGAGGCTGACAAGGCTTGGGGTTTTCACCCTCTGAAGCCACATCTGAGCTGTACATTGGCCCCTTTGAGCATCGGCTGGAGTGGCTGGGACACATGGCACCAAACGCCTAGGCTGCACACAGCATGGGCACCCTGGGCCTGGCCCACAAAACCACTTTTTCCTCCTGGGTCTCCAGGCCTGTGATGGAATGTGCTGCCATGAAGATCTCTGGCATGACCTGGAGACATTTTCCCCCATTGTCTTAGGGATTAACATTAGATTCCTTTCTACTTATACAAACTTCTGCAGCTGGCTTGATTTTCTCCCCAGAAAATGGGTTTTTCTTTTCTATCACATTGTCAGGCTGTAATTTTCTGAACTTTTATGCTATGCTTCCCTTATAAAACTAAATGCCTTTAACAGTACCCAAGTCACCTCTTGAATGCTTTGCCACTTAGAAATTTCTTCTGCCACCTGCCAGAAACCCTAAATTATCTCTAAGTTCAAAGTTCCACAAATCTCTAGGGCAGGGGCAAAATGCCATGTCTCTTTGCTGAAACATAACAAGTCAGTTACTCCAGTTCCCAACAAGTTCCTCATCTCCATCTGAGACCACCTCAGACTGAACCTTAATGTCCACATTGCTACCAGCATTCTGGGCAAAGCCATTCAATAAGTCTCTAAGTTCCAAACATTCCCACATTTTCCTGTCTTCTGAGTCCTACAAACCATTCCAATCTCTGCCTGTTGCCTAGTTTCAAAGTTGCTTCCACGTTTTTGGATATCTTTTCAGCAATGCCACACTCTCCTGGTACCAATTTACTGTTTTAGTTTGTTTCCATGCTGCTGACAAAGACATACCTGAAACTGGGAACAAAAGGAGGTTTAATTGGACTTATAGTTCCTCATGGCTGGGGAGGCCACAGAATCCATGGTGGGAGATGAAATGCACTTTTTATGTGGTGATTGCAAGAGAGAAATGAGGAAGAAGCAAAAGCAGAAATGCCTAGTAAACTTAACAAATCTCATAAGACTGACTATCAAGAGAATAGCAAGAGAAAGACCATCCCCCATGATTCAAGTGCCTCCTCCTGGGTCCCTCTCACAACACATGGTAATTCTGGGAGATATAATTTATGTTAATTTCGGTAGGGACACAGCCAAACCATATCGCCAACAAATACCATAGATACATCTTCAGGAAATAGTCCTCCCGTATGTAAGAAAATTCTAAAAATTGGAAGAAGTGACTATTATACCAGATGTACAGATATCAATGTAAGGACACAGTAAACATGAAAAGGCAAGGAAATATGACACCTGTAAAGGAACACAATTCTCCAGCAACAGAACATAATCAAGAGGAAATTTATGAAGTCCTGGAAAATGAATTCAAATTATTAAGCTCAGTGAGATAAATGAAAATTCTGAAAAACAATGCAAAGAAATCAGAAATAACTGTTCAAATTATGAATGAAAAGTTTACCAAAGAGAGGTATCAAAAAATAACCACACAAGAAGTTCTAGAAATAAAAAATTCATTGAATGAAATACAAAACACATTTGAAGATCTTCAACAATTGATGAGATCAAGAAGAAGCTCAACTTGAAGACAGTTATTTTGGAAAAACTAAATTTCTGCTGTTAATCCAGCGAGTCTTTGCTACCTTGTTGCAGAAGCCCTAGCAAACTACTACAAAGGAAAGAGTTCCGCCTTGAGTTGGAGAACTCGAAGCATCATTACAGCTGGAAGGACATGGAAAGATTCATCTAGAAAGTGCCTTCTGTAATGTCTTTGGAATAGAAGATGGTCACATGCAGCTGGGAAGTTGGGTCCTTTTCATGATGAGAAGAGTATGCCAAACACAGGGCTGCAAAAAACCACAGGAGTTAATGCTTTAACTAGGCCGAGTGGGAGAAAAGGCCAAAAGTACAGCTTTAAGGCCAAGACAAGAAGTTTGGATTTGGTGCTGAATGCAATGGAAAGCCATTGAAATATTTTGGTGGCAATAAAACAATCTGAACTGTGCTTGAAAAAGACTAGTCTGAAAGTCACAGGATGATCAGTTGGAAGAAAGCAATTTGAGTCGGGAAGGGACGCCTTGCAACCCAATGCAACACAGTAGGGGATAAAGACAAAGATTCAGAAAAGACAGAAGAGGTAAAATCACTGGAACCTGACAGACGACTGCCATGGGAGTCAAGGGAAAGGAACTGAGAGACAACTGGGAGGTGTTCTGATTTTTGTCTGGAAGGATGGAATGATGGAATTCTAGAATCAGGAAGAGAATAGAAAACCAGGTGTAGAAAGGAAAACAATATAGTTTTAGAGATTCTGAGGACTGACCATTTAAAATGTGACTGGAGATACAGAACTGCAGATATATAGAACAGAATAAAAGTGTATATACACACTACATATATATGTGTATGTGTGTATAAAACCTGGTTTGGCCCTATGTCCCCACCCAAATCTCATCTTGAATTGTAATCCCCACTGTCAAGGAAGGGACCTGGTCGGAGGTGATTGGATCATGGGGGTGGTTTTTTCTCCCATGCTGTTCTGGTGATGGGGAGTTCTCATGATATCTGTTGGTTCAAAAGTGACAGTTTTCCTTGCACACACTCTCTGCTACCACCATGTAAGATGTGCCTTGTTTCCCCTTTGCCTTCCACCATGATTCCAAGTTTTCTGAGGCCTCCACAACCATGTGGAACTGTGAGTCAATTAAACTTTTTTTTTTTCCCCCCACGTTTCCCAGTCTTGGGCAGCTCTTTACAGCAGTGAGAACAGATTAATACAACATACAATCTTTGCTGAGAAACATATAATCTATTGGCATCATATTTCGTTAAGTTATATTTGCTTGGGGCATCCCCAGGCTTAGAATTAAGGGTGGTTGTTGAGAAATATGTAATATATTGGCATCAGATTTTATTAAATTATATTTGCTTGGATTATCCCCAGGCTTAGATTTAAGCGTGGAGATTCAGATTTTAGATCATCATTGGAGCCATGAGAGGAAGTTAAATTGTCAAGAGAAATAATAGAAAAACAAATTAATTTGGACAAAGAACTTGGGTGGTATTTATTGACAAGAGTCAAAAGAGAAGTAGTGCACTCTTTAGAGATGTAGGAGGAGAGTTTTACTTGTCAGAAAACCTCTACTTGGCTACTGTAGTAGTTCTAGAACCTCGAAGAAAATCCCCACCAAGTGTACCCATTTAAATGATTAAAATTTTGAATAAAACAGATGAAAGGACCTCCCCTGTCTATGTGGTAAATTGGATTCCTTTACACTTGCATTACCAGAACAGGAAATGGGAATCTCAATTTCTTCTTAGTTGCAGTAAATCTAAAAGTATCAAAAATTAAAGAACTTAGTGTTTACTAGCTATTGCTCACCTCAAAATTTCCTTTAGAGGTAGTATGTTTTACAAAATTTAAATATTCAAAAACAGTTTTCTAGAGTGTTAATGCTAGAAGTGAGCCGATCTCATCTCTTTCTCCTAAAAGTCAGAATTTAAATTGAAGAACTCAGTGGAAGTTACATTACTAAACATTGGCTTTTTGTATGTTTAGCCTATCAATGCTTACAAAACTTTCTGGTACACTACGTAGTCTCCTCTCTGGTTCTCTGTACAAGGCTGCCCTATGGTTGTGTCTTTAGATACCTTCAGTTACAACCACATGTATTAACTGCCCAATGCCCACCTGACCTGCTGTGGCAGAGGGGCAGAATCTGTCCTAGCTACAAACCTGGTTGCCAGGAGCTCAGAGTTGTAACTGCAGAGAAGGCAATGCTCATAGAAAAGATAGACTGAGAAGGTCCCCAAAAGATAGTTTCCTCATTGATGAGCAGACTTGCCTTTAAATAGTTTAGATTGCTGAAACTCTTAAGCTCAGAGATGACATCTTTATATAAGTGGATTTATGAATAGTTGTAAGCTTTATAAGTAGTGAGCTTTCTGTGCATATTTGACTATTACAGAATAAAAAGATTTATACTTAATATCAATTTAAAATTACAAATCCAAGAGTTCAATTTTTTATTTTGAATATCATAGGGATAATACCTATCTTACTTTCTAATGAACGTTAAACTTTAACATGAAAATGGTCTAAATAATCAAATCAAAACCCCATAATCCTTCAAAGTCAAACAGATAAATTTCTATCATACTGAAAGTCATTCCACAAAGAGGCCCCCTAACATATAGGCATAGCTCATTTTATTGTGCTTTACAGATACTGTTTGTTTTCTTAAAAAAAAAATTGTTTGGGTTTTTAGGTTTCTGGCAACCCTCTGTGAAGCAAGACTATCAGTGCCATTTTTCCAACAGCATGTGCTCACTTTGTTTCTCTAAGTCACATTTTGGTAATTGCACTATTTAAAATTCTATTTGTTATGGTGACCTGTGATGAGTGATGTTTGTTGCTATTTGTTTTGGGGTGCCATGGACCATACCCACATAAAACTGCAAACTGAATCAATATAACATGTGTTTTGATTGCTCCACTTACCAGTCACTCCCCCTCTCCCTCCCTCTCCTCAGGCCTCCCTATTCCCTGAGGCAAAGCACTATTGAAATTAAGTCAGTTAATAGCTCTGTGATGTCTCTAAGTGTTCAAGTGAAAGGAACACCCTCCCTTTAAATCAAAAGCTAGAAATGATTAAGCATAGTGAGGAAAGCATGTCAAAAGCCAAGACAGGCCAAACCAAGGAAGAGTTCTTGAAGGAAATTAAAAGTGCTACTTCAGCTTATTGCTAATATGAAAGAAGGTTGAGTGGTCTAGATAGAAGACCATACTAGCTACAGTATTCTCTAAACCAACGCCTAATCCAGAGAAAAGCCCTAACTCCCTTCAGTTCCATGAAGGCTGAAAGAGGTAAGGAAGCTGCTAAAGAAAAGTTTGAAGCTAGCAGAGGCTGGTTCATAAGTTTAAGAATAAAAGCTGTCTCTATAACATAAAAGTGCAAGGTGAAGCAACAAGTGCTGATGTAGAAACTATAGCAAGTTATCCAGAAGATCCAGCTAAGATCATTGTTGAGGGTGGCTACACTAAACAACAGATGTTGACTGTAGATAAGAGCCTTTTATTAGAAGTAAATCTCATCTAGGACTTTCATAGCTGGAAAGGACAAGTCTCAATGCCTCGCTTTAAAGCTTCAAAGGACAGACTGACTTTCTTGTTAGGAGTTAATGCCACTATTGACTTTATGTTGAAGCCACTGCTCAATTAAAATTCTGAAAATCCTAGGGCCCTTTCTATATCTAAATTCTTCTCTGCCTGTGCTCTATAGATGGAACAGCAAAGCCTGAATGATAGCACATCAGTTTGCAGTATGGTTTGCTGAATGTTTTAAGTCCAATGTTGAGGCCCACTGCTCAGAAAGATTCCTTTCAAAATATTACTGCTCATTGACAATGCACCTAATCATCCAGGAGATCTCATGGAGATGTATAAGGATATTGACGTTGTTTTCATGCCACAACATCCATTCTGCAGCTCATGGCTCAAGAGGTCATTTCAATTTTGAATTCTTATTAGGAAATTTGTAACACCATACCTACCAAAGATAGAAATTTCTCTGATGGAGCTGGACAAAGTAAATTAACCTTCTGGACAGGATTCATGGTTCTAGATACCATAAATAACATTGGATTCATGGGAGAAGGTCGTAATATCTACATTAACAGGAGTATTGAAGTTGCTTCCAGACCTCATGAATAACTCTAAGGAGTTCAAGACTTCAGTGGGGAAAGTAACTGCAGATATGGTGGAACTAACAAGGGAGCTTGAGGAAGTAGAGGCTGAAGATGTGACTGAATTGCTGCAATTTCATGATAAAACACCAAAGATGTTGAAATGACGACAAAGGATATATAATACTCCATAAACTGAGTTTATAAAGCAGCAGCAAGCTTTCAGAGGTTTAACACTAACTTTGAAAGAAGTTCTACTGCAGGTAAAATGCTATCAAACAGCATCACATGCTGCAGAGAAAACTTAAGTGAAAAGAAGAGCCAATGGATGCAGCAAACTTCATTCCTATCTTATTTTTAAAAACTGCCACAGGCAACCCAACTTATAGCAACCATTACCCAATTAGTCAGCAGCCATCGACACTGAGGCAAGACCCTCACCAGCAAAAATAATACATCTATCTAAACATTGAGATAATTAGCATTTTTAAGCAATAAGGTATGTGCATTTTTTCCATAAGCTATTGCACATTCAATAGACGATGGTTTAAACAGAACTTTTATATGAATTGGAAAAACCAAAAACTCGGTGATTGACTTTATTGTGATATTTGCTGAAACTGAACCCACAATGTCTGAGATATGCCTGTACTTCCTGTGTGTCTGTTTATATAATACCCAGAAATAATAGAATATCAATTTAAGCACAATTTATTCTTATTGAAATACGTTTAATATCAATATCAATCATTTGTCAATCATTACTTACATTTTAAATAAAACTTCAAAGCATGTATAAAACATAGGTTTATAGAAAACACAGACCTTATAATGCAGTTAATTTAATATTTCTCTTTTGCAAATGGAAAACCCATAGTCGGGAAAAATGAAAGGTTTTGTTTGACCAAATCAATTCATAGTCATTGACCTGAGTGTGTCTGTATATCTCTTTCCAAATAAGATTTGAAGAACTACTCTCAACATAGTGTATATTCAATAATTTTATTGTAGAAAGAGCCATGACTAGGTAAAATAAAAATCCGTAGAGGAAAAAACAAAGCTAGACATTCTATATTTCAATAAATTCAAACCATCTAGCTTCATATAAAGAAGCAAACCCCAAAATACATTTGCTAGTGCCCAATTATAGAACCATGCTGACCATCACAGGGATCCAGTTAAGGGACATTGAAAGGATTTTCCCTGCACCTGCCTTATAGTGCATAACACTGGTACCTTGGGTGTTTACTGCAACCTTTTTCTAAATGAAAGAATAAAGTACTGAATTCAACATCATAGCCATCATAACATACCTCATCCCAACATTTCTCCCCACATAAAGCCTTTCTGAATATTTTTATATCAACAAGAAATGTCGCTTTAGCACATTTTGGCATGATTAAACAATTTGTATGAAACCATGCTATCTTTCTAACTCTGTATGCACAGACCATGTTAAATTTCCCTTTAAAAAAATGGCAACTTTGTGTCTACAAGCATTGGAGACTCGGACAGAGGTGTTTAATAACAGCAGTGAAGGGATTATTGTGCATCTGTCCTACAAAGGATAATTTGTTAAATTTTGTTCATGTTGAGTGTACTGACGTTGCAAGAAGAAAATGGTAAAAGGTTTCTGGAGATGCTTTTTGCTTTAGGGGTGGGGGATGAATAGTTGGGTCAGTCGGATTCATAGATTAAAGAATTGTCTGCCGGCAACTGCGTTGGCTGTCACAGCCTGTCCCAATCAAACATAACTGCAGATCTCAGAAAGCTGTCATTGATCAGAATAAATATCCACACTTCATTTAGGTTCAAACAAAGAGCCAGTGGTAACATGGACTATATATTTGATCACCGCAAGTAGGTAATAATTTAATATTCGGCTTTACTGTACTACAGCTTATTAAAATAAAAAATCTTGGCCGCCTTTGAAATTACAGATAGGTTTGAATTACAAGTCTCAATTTGCGAAGAAAAAGTAAGGCTGGAAGAATGAATGTATGAATGCTTTTTTGATGATGTCCCACCTCCAAAAAGACCAAGAACAACAAAAACAACAAAAATGTAATCATTCCTATCACAAGTTTCTGACTTCCATAATCAATAAACATTTCCTGAAGACAGGTTTTTCTTCATAGTCTCTTTAAATGGCTCAAAAACTGCATGACAATGGACTCCCTTGTTAAAAAAAAATTGTAGCATAGGTTATTTTAACGGACATATCACTTTAAAGGAAGCTGTCACATCTGTTCCACCTTCTAATTACAAATGGAACATAATTCACCAATGCATCATAAAAAAGTAAAACATAAGTGATTTAAATGCATATGTATGTTCCTTAGTGAATGCAGCATGCAATCTGCTGTGTTTTTTACATGTTCTGGGCACAAATCGGATGGAAAACCTGTTCTCTGCTGAAATGGGATTTCTTCCTGGATAAGTTTGGTACTATATGGAAGCTGTGGTTTTCATAAATGGTATATACTGCACATACATATCTAGCAAGTTTTTCTATCGAAACTTTGTGAGGACTGATTTTATGATCAATATGATACATCACAGCACTATGATGCTGGTTAAGTACTAAAACATTAGAATATAGGAGAAAACTCTCACTGATAACATAATTTTTCTTTATAAGAGGGGAAATCATGAGAAATATTTCCATAGTGCTAGCACCTATTGTCCTTGCTTTACAGGGCTGACTAAACAGCATTTACTGCTCCCAAATGCCTGTTTAAGAAATTGTATGTACTTTTCATACAATGTGTAAGTGGTATAATAGTCATTGGGAAATACTTCCGTCTCAGAGATAATTTGCTCATAATAAAAATATCATTTAAAGAAAAGTTTTGAATGGGGATATTTTTCTGGACCTCTGACTGGGGCAGGAAGGCAAGAATTTGATTAGAGATCAGGGAAGCAAAATTCCATAGTTAAATGAGGACAAAACGGCACAATCCATGGTTATGACATAACCACAGTCGAACTAACAATTCAACCTTCAGGCTAGAAAAATGTTATTTTTCTGAATCAAGTTTGAATTCATCCAGATTCCTTTGCCTGCTTTTTATCAAGACTGAGAGTGTTGGTGGGACGTAGTTGAATTCACTTCTCTACAGACAACGGAGCATCTCGAAAGAGAACATCTTTATCCATGGGTGTATTCCATGACTGAGAACACAACTTGACAAATATTAGTCAGGAAGTGTTTTTGAATGAAGAAATGAATCTGAAAGTATAATCAGGTAATTGACTGGTCCTGACAAAATTCTGCTTCCAAAGAGCCACTTTATGTGGAAATACTAAAACAGGTGTTAATATAGCTTTTCAATAAGAGTAATTTTCCCCCTTAGTTTATTGTGCTGCATCTCACAAACTCTTCACATCTCCCTCCTAAGATTGTTGGAAGGATACAAAGAGATAATAAATGTAAAGCACTTAAAACAGTGCCTGGCCCACTGTTTCAAAATTCACTGAACACAGAAACACCACACACATGTATATGTGTATAATTGAAAGGCAATAGGCAAACATTTCACTTACTATGCTTGGGGAAATCCTATGTTTTTGGTTTTGGCCATGGCGTATTGTATTTAAGTGCTAAGGCTGCAGGGGATAAAAGACTTGGGACTGAGATCTTAGACTCCTGACTCCCGTGCCTAGGGATCTCTCCTCTCTATGGGAACACAGTGAAGGTTTTTCTTTTCACATCTGATTTGCTTCCAGATGAATCAACAGACAGGTTATTGATCCTCCTCTTCAGGCTTGGGGAGTTCATCTGTAGATTAGCTGCAGGAACCAGTGGCTTATAGGGGTCTTTTAGACATGAATATTGTGGTTTGTGGGGTTTTACATAAGCAGTAATTTTATAGTAATTCAGAAATCTGAGATACGAATATTACCTATAAAAGATGGGAATTTCATGGGAGTTAATTGTTTTTTAAATTTGCCTCCCTTATTTATCAATAAGACGTGCAAAACCATTCAACACATCAGTTAACAGTAAAGGAGCCATATTCCAGCAGGACCTTATTTCAAAAGACAGTTTTTGGTGAAACAGCATCCTCCATGACCCAAATCATGTCTCAGATAGTGGTGATAATTAAAATGTGTTCTCTAGAAAACGCCCTGCTATGCAAGAGCTACACTGACTCCATAATGTGCAAATGACTTGTATATATAAACAGCAAACATGTTTTAAACGAGCAAAGAAAAAGTGGCTCAGTGAAAACTTGGGAGGGCAGGAGGTTCATTCTGTCACATCAACAGAATTTTGGACCAGTCAGTAAGATGCAGAGGTGGATTATCTTCACAGCACTGGTATCCTCTCTGGGTATCAGAGTAGATACCAATAGCCCTTCTGTCAACTCTTCTACTACTACTCAGTCACTCGGTCCCCTCAATGCAAACCAATGGCATGAGGACCACTTCCCTAATTGGATAACCAACTCCCAGAAAGAGCAGGAAGAGTGTGGTCCACACCAGAGGTCACTTAGCCTGCTAAGTTGATTGTGCGATTTTGGAAGCAAACCTAAGTCCATGGTCTCTCAATATGGGTCTTCCAAATGTAAGGATGTTGTTATCACTTGCTTTGTAGTGCTTTTCCTCTCCCACTTAGATTCTGCTGCCTCATATGATGAATCCTGTCCCTGAAACTGCCTCACCCAAAGTTGTGTCTACACCCCACTGACAGAAATGGAGATCTGGCAATGATCCAGTTCATTTGATCAACATAGCTGGCGGAACCAGATAATTTAAGCTCCAAATTTCCCCATTAATCAAAATAGTCTGGTGACGGATACATCTGCTTTTACTTTGGGCTGTGTAGACACAGTTTAATTGTGCATTTCCTAAAAGCAGAATTGTATCATCTGTAACATTCATAGAGCTCTTCCTGCCCACATTTCTTTCCCAGCCTGTTGACTAAACAGATAACTCGGTAATTAAAATTCATAATCAACACATGTTGAGTATTTTTCCTTTCTCCTGTCTTCACAATTCTTTCCACCAACTTCTAGGTGATTTGCCAACTGTTCCACTCCTCAAAAGTAAATAGTAGAGGTTATCTTTGCATGGGACCACAACATTGGTCATCTTTCTTCACTCTCGTCTTTCCTATACCTCGGCCCCAAGCCCCGCCACCTCTGGAGGCAGGCACTGCAGAAACACTGACTGTTCTGACTATCTCAAAGGCCAGCCAGAGAATAATGCCACTGAGTCAACAGCCCTGATCCCTCACATTGGAAGGTCTGTGAGTCCTGGACAAGTTCCAGTCCTGGGGCCACTGGAATGGAAGCTGGCCAACTAGACCTTGTGTTGGACAAATTGAGGGAACAGTCTGGTAGGCAGCGAAGGTTGCAGTTACCAGGAGGTAAGAGGATCCTTTGCAAAAACGGTTGTGGGGGGCCACTAAATGGAAGCATTTCAAAAAGAGAGGCCAAGTACTTTATTTTGACTTAGGTTCTCTGGGAGTTGACTATGCAAGGGTCACAGCTGGCATTCATGAGGGTGAAAGATTTCATGACTTCTCAAGCAAACCTAAGCCAACATTATCTTCTTCCTTAACTGGACAGGGACCCCGGAAGTCAGGTCTTCTGGAGTCCGTGCATGTCTCCCTTCCACGTGGCATCGGTTTTTCTCCTCAACCCTTAGGAAAGTCCTCCCATACACGGATCTTCTTCCCATGCCGTAACAGTCCTGAAGTCACACTTGACTCAGCCCATCCCCCATTCAGTGCCCCACAGCGTTGCTCAGAACCACAGGGACTTTGGGCTGAGAGAGGTTGCTGGCTCTTTAAAATTTAAAGCCTCAAGATTCAAAAGCTGTTGCATAATCCAATTAGAGAACCACTTTTAACTGGTTTGTGCATTCTCCCAGACCCACCTTCATCAGAGCACATAAATGAGGATGCTCCTCACAGCTCCAGAAATGTGTGAAGCCAAGATGATATTTTTAACGCAGCCATTTTAAACAATGTCTGTGCCGAACCACGTTTGCTTTTGCTGTTGGCGCAGGTGAGGAGCTGCCTAACAGCTGAGCTCAGATTCGACATGTGTGGCCCAGGGTGGGCCTGGGATTTTTCAAAGGGTAAGGTTTTCACACGTGGAAAAGCACTCAAGTGTTTTCAGTATTCATGGCTCAGTATAGCTCCTTCATGCATAGTTCACAGACAAACAAGAGGCATCTAACAATGGAAATTCTATCACCTTATCTGTTTTGCTCTTTCTCCCATCTGGAAAATGCATGCACACACCTGAGTAACTCAATTTCTTCTTGAATTCCAAAAAACTTTTATGATTGTACATAGAATCTTCTCCATAAGTGCTCAGAAGGGCTCTGCGTGCTTCCTAAAAATAATGAGGAAAAGGAGATCACTTGACCCTGTGGCCTGGCAGTCTTTACTCCAGCCAGAACCTGACCTAGGAGGAGTACAATTTCCTGAAGTTGTGAGATAAATGTTGGCTTCCCAGCATGTGAAAAGCCACGTATCAGATCCCCAAGGGGCAACATGATGCAATGCCCCATAGCTGTGCCTTGGAGCAGCCTAAGATTAATCAGGACTGGACATCTGGAAGCAGGGCTACCTGGTGACGCAGAGTGCCCTCTGTGAGAGGAGATTCGAGGCCCCATCACTCCAGCTCTCTTCCCAGAGGGCTGCGCAGCCCTGCAACAGCCTTGCTTCTTGGTCCCTCAAACTTGGTGGCTCTAAAATTAGGAACCTTTGGTCTCCTACAGCCCCCGACAGGTCATGCTACCTTTAGTGGTGAAGTGGTCCAGAATGTATCACTGGGGCATAAAAATGACTTTAAGCAGAAGGCAGCTGAGTTTCTACAATCCTTTATCTGCCCAAAAGCAGAGCTTCCTAAAAGAACTCAAAAGAACTCGGTCGTCATAAACCCCCTCCCAGGAGTTTCTTGCAACCAGGGAAGACTGACTCTCTTCATCAGACAGGAGCCACTGTAGCAAAACTACATCTCCCATCTATCCTCCTAAGTGCTAGTTTATCTTTCCAAAAGTCATTTGTTCTTCCACAAATATCCTTTCTCCCTCTCCCTTTCCTTTCAGATGCTATATAAGCCCCAAATTCTAACCACCTCCTTGAGTCGCATTTTTTTGTGTGTGTGAACTCCACGCTTACATGATTAAATCTGTTCTCTCTTGCTAATCTGTCTTTTGTCAGTTTAACAGGCCCCCAATGACTAAACCTACTATGGGAGAGAGAGACTTTTTTTCCCCCTACAGTGGGGAGGAATGTATCTTCCACTTTCCCTCCAACCTGCCCTCTGCCCTGGCCTAGGAGATCACTGGACGGACTCCCGCATCGGCTCCCTTATCCTCTGGTTGCCAATTTGGTTTGGCCAGTAGGGAGCATCAGCAACAGCTCAGAGCATGGAAGAAAGAGGTTGTGGTGTTTATGCCCCTAGCCCCCTGCACTGCTGTGGGGTCACTGTGACCTGTGGCTCCTGAAAGTCCTGGCTCCTGCAAGGGGACCCTCTCCGCAAAACTCCATGCAGAGCCCTTCTGAGCACTCTAGGAGACGATTCTATGTACAATCATAAAAGTTTTTTGGGTTTCAAGAAGAAAGTGAAGTACTCATATGTGTGTGTGTGTGTGTGCGTGCACGCATTTTCCAGATAGGAGAAAAAGCATAACAGATAAGGTGATAGAATTTCTCCTGGGAACCACAGCACCCCTTGAAGTTTTCCTATCCCTGCTCTATCTTTGTAAATGGTCCTATATAAAACCCCTTCAAATTTCCTAATGTGGATGTGCTGCTACTTGTCAGAACCTAACCTGGTGTGTGGGGAAAGCAGAAGGTGACCCTGGACTTGGGGGCAGTCTCGATGACCTTTGTGCCTGAGCCCCATTTCTGGGGAATCCCTGGACTTCCACTGCTGAACCCTCACTCCTGACCTGGCAGCATGGAGTTGGCTGACGGGTGTGTGTGCCCCTTGGGGGTGTGAAAACACCATCACTGTTCTTGCCACAGAGCCAGGGACCTTGTGCTGATTACCAAGATGACGGTCGTAACAGGGGAAAATACCCCCCCATATTCCAGCACCCATAAGGAAAAAACCTCTTCTTGCAGCCCTCCTCTGCAAGAACGTTTATGAAGTCTCCTCAGGGTAAGAGGACTGAAGAGCAATGATATTCGCTGTATTCAAAAGGGCCCTCCATGGCGACGTCATCTCATAGGCCTCAAGACAAAGCCCCATCCTCTTCATTGTCTTCCCACAGGAAGCAAAGTCCTTACCTAACTGGGCACTCCTCTTAGGGTCCCTTCCTACCCTCCCCGAACAATACAGCACGTCTGCTCATAACCTGCGCACTTGCACTATTTTTTATGGCCCACACAATTCCATCTAAACTCCTAGACCCGGCATTCAAGACCCCTCAGAATCTGACCTCAATCTATCCTTCCACGTATAGCAAGTACTCCTGATCAATGAATCAGTCAGATGATCCAAGGACCTGAGAATAAAAGATCACGCAGGCATCAGTGTGGTGGAAGAACAAAGGAATTTAGAAAAGGAGAGAGTAGCCTGAGCCAAGGTGGGGATGGGGAAGAGGGGAACCACAGCTTCCTTGGATGGGACCTTCCACAAGGTTGGAGGGGTTGTGAGTGAGCCTGAGCCCCCTTAGGAGTAGCATGTGACATTAGAACAAGCTGCTGGCAGCTCCTGGGGGAAGCCCGCAGTCAATGTCAACTGCTACTGCGGCAACTGCTGGAGCACCCCAACCCTCCAATCCTCCACACCAGGGAAGCTAGGAAAGGGAGGGGGAGAGGCTAGAAGAAGGAAATGAAAAGAGAGGTACAGTCTTAAATGTGAAAGTCTCTGGGTTCTGAGAATGTCCTCTATTCTCACACCCTCCCTGCTCTTCCTTGGCATTCAAGAACCAGGATAAGATCCTGGTATTTACTAAAAGGAGGCATCAGGAGTCCAGGCTGGGAGGCAGGGTTCTGAGTGGTGACTGCACTGGGGGCCCTCCTGCCAATCTGTGTGCCAAGACACTGGTCAGAGCAGCTGAGGATGGTCAGGAAGCTCCCAGGCAAGCAGAGAGGCTAAGGATCCTTGTTTCCTGACTTCAGGGAGGCATCCACCTCTTAAAGATCTCTCCGCAATTAGACCTGAAGAGTAATTCACAAAAAAAGAAATGAGACAAGAAGCACATGTAACATCTGTTGACGTCACTAACTACCAAAGAAATGCAAATTAAGACAGGATATAGTTTTTCACTGACCAAACCCTCAAACCCCTAGAGAAAGATAATACTCCTTGTTGGGGAAGGCTAAAGACAAATAAGCAGTTGTAAATTGTGAGTGGCCATGTGCGGAGTAGTTGAACTGCAAGCATAGCAACCCTGGAGAGCAGGCACCTCTGCCAGCCACCATCTCAATGGAATTTATCCCAAATGACAAATTCAGGGTGTGGCCAACATACTAAATCTCTTTGGATGACCAACTTCTGTTCAATCTTCAATTCTCCATAGTAGAGAACTGAAAATAATAGCTATTCCTTTTGAACAAACAGTTCTTCACCGTTATCAGCTGAATGAGAAGAGTCATGAATTTAGTTTTTACGTATTTTTTAATATTTGTCTTGACACCCTTGCTCTGTCACCCAGGTTGGAGTGCAGTGGTATGAACATGACTGACTGCAACTTCAGCCTCCTGGTTTCAAGTGATCTTCCCATCTCAGCCTCCCAAGTAGCTGGGACCACAGTTGTGCACCACCCCATGCTGCTAAATTTTTGTGTTTTTGGTAGAGACAGTTTGACCATGTTACCCAGGTGGCTCTCAAATGCCTGGGCTCAAGTGACCCTCCTGTTTCAGCCTCCCAGA
The DNA here is from genome assembly GCA_963573385.1 of Cacajao melanocephalus. Classification (NCBI taxonomy): domain Eukaryota; kingdom Metazoa; phylum Chordata; class Mammalia; order Primates; family Pitheciidae; genus Cacajao; species Cacajao melanocephalus. The sequence continues at coordinate 51,696 of CAUYLG010060246.1, read as the reverse complement.
GTGCTGAGAATTATGGATGTGGGCCACCACACTCAGCTGGTGAATTTAATAAGAAAACAGTACATATGACAAAAGCATCACCTTAGTGGCCATACAAACACAAGTCCCAAATTCATTAACTTTCTACTCTAGGTCTCAGATTTGAATTTTGTTTCTACTGTTGCTTTTCAAAAAAGTTCAACTCTTCTATGCTGAGCTGTTCTAAAACTACAAAACTTATATAATGCACATGACAAATAACTTTATATGCACTTAACCCATGCTGTGTCAGTCTGAACAGATTCAAATGTGGTAACAACTCGCCAAATTTCTGGGGCCTGTAACCACAAATGTTGTTCTTACTCGGGCTATATGTCAAACAGGTCAGCAGGAGCATCTGCTTACTGTGTCCTCACTCAAGGACCCAGTCTGCTGGAGCTTCCATATCAGTGGCTTTGCTCATTATCAAGGCAGCAGAAGGGAGCCTGGGAGATACTGCACCAGCAATTAAATTCTCCAGCCTGGAGAGACCTTCATCATGTCAACTACTCACAGCTCTAACCAAAGTAAGTCAGATGGCCACACAACTTCAAAGGTATAGAGAAGTGTTATGTGCTATTCTATCATTCTGTAAGGAAGAAAGTCAGAACTTAAGTGAACTGCTTTTATGTCTACCACGCAGAGAAGACCAGGGAGTTTGCCTGCAGGGTACCAGACTTAGGTATTGGATGGCGTAATTCATTCCTGAAATTTTCTGATTGCATTGTGAGGAAAGATCAAAAAGGATCAATCCCTTTAACTGATCATTTTTTCAATGACTAACTCGAGTATTTGTGCTCAGGATTGTGCTAGGCAATTAGGAAAACTAAATTAATCCCAGTGTTTTGAGGTGCTGAGGCCTGGTTGAAGGGTTAGAACCTGCTTTACAGAATTGTATAGACCAGGAATCGCCAACCATGGTACCAGTCCATAGCCTGTTAGGAACCAGGCTGCACAGCAGGAAGTGAGTGGCAGGTTAGCAAGGGAAGCTTCATCTGTATTGACAGCCACTCCCCATCACTCACATTACTGCCTGAGCTTGCCCTCCTGTCAGATCAGTGACAGTAAGTTCTCATAGGAGCATGAACCCTATTGCAGACTGCACATGGGAGGGATCTAGTTTGCATGCTCCTTATGAAAATCTAATGCCCGATGATCTGCCACTATCTCCGATGATGCCCAGATGGGACCCTCTAGTTGCAGGAAAACAAGCTTGGAGTCCCACTGATTCTACAAAATGGTGAGTAAACCATCCCCTGACCCCACCCCAGTCCATGGAAAAGTTTTTTCTTTCACCAAACTAATTCTTGGTGCCAAAACGGTTAAAGGCCACTGGCATAGGCCATATAGAGGGGTAGTGACCATGTATGACAACAATGTAAGGCTATGTTTTCTGAACCTGCCTGTAAACTTCAGAATCACTTGGGGAGTTGTTTTAAATAATACGCACTTGAGCTCTAGCCCTAGACATTTTCGGATGTCAAATCTAAAAATATGTGGTAAGATGAAGACCAAGCACGTGAATTTCAAAAAAAAAACCTGAAGGTGATCCTGGGCCCACCCCAGGTTAAGAACCCTTGAAATACGAGAATCCAACAGTCATGCTCTTAATGGGACAAAAGCATATTACAGACAGTAAACACAAGCTGGAGGTAGAGGAGAAAGAAGACTCTGTGGCCCTGTAGTCAAGGAAGGCTTCAAGCAGAAGGTAGGCCCTGGGCCTTTGAAGGGTGTGTAGGCTTGGGCTAAGTGGTCATAAGAGGTGAGAAGAGGCCAGGACCTGGGACGAAGTGTACATATCTATAAACCATATTAGAGGAATAAAGAATATTTCAATCTAGTGGGAACTTAAATCACAATGATAGTTAGAACTGAAGCTTTCTGAAACATGAGTACTCGGATTAGAACAATATCCAAATTCTATAGAAAGCCTTTGAGCCATAGTTCCTGAGCATTTCAAACAGTGGCAGGCATGTGGTAAGTGCTTCATCAATATTTGTTGAATTAATGAGTCAATTATGAATTGAATAACTGAGGGTTCAACTTCAAAACTCAAAGGAGGTAGTTAATGGCTGTTTACGAATCTACTTCCCCCAGAGATTAAAACAAAATGTTTAGATGACCCCAGTAGTTCATTTTAATAACAAGTATAAGCTACTTCTACTTCCATAAAGAATTTCCAAAGCTCACCAATATGAGTTGAAAAGGCAACTGAGATTGCCTGAAAGACAAAAGCATGTCACAAAGAAGCTAACATAACATAGTGGTTAAAACCAAGAATGTGACCCTGGACAAAGTCCTCAACCACTATGGAAAGTTAGGACAAAAATAAGAATATCTAAACTATAAAACCAATTTAGAGAAATCTGGAAACGGAATGGAATGATAGACCAGTGCATGGTAACAATTAGGTAGTACCCTCCGTGACAGACGAGCCTGTCAATACCCACACTCAACCGAAGCAGCAAAACAATTGACATGATAAAAATTCTAAAGGTCAAACCACACAGAGGCAAGTGACCACTACCTCAGTTGATACTAAATTTTAGTTTATCAGTTTATACAACTGCATTCAAAATGCTGGACATTTTGCCTGATGCTTAAACTACCTTGTTGGTAGTTGAAGAAAACTCCCTGCATTCAGTTTTCACAACTCACTGATACACAGATGATTTAGCCAACAAACTTTCTTTGCATTGGCCTGACCTGTATTTACAAGGTTCTCTGTTGGCCACTCCACCTCATTCTCTTCCCAGCCCTGTGCCACCAGCTTAAACAAACACATGCATCTGCTCACAAGAAACACACTCAGGTCTTTGTCTCTTCCAGGCAAAGAAACAAAACAAACAAGTAAACAAAAAAGGTTGATATGATAAACGTTGAGCCAACCACAGTTGTTGGCTAAAGGACACTAAACTGGCTAAACTAATTTAAAACATCAGAACAGGCTTGCAGGGATGAATGCACAATTTCTTGGATATGAACCCGCTGAGTGGTTCCATAGGTAGCCAAATAAAAGGAATAAGAGTAGTTGACGTTTTTAAGCATATACCATGTGTCGGGCATTACGCTATATGCTTCATCTGGATTATCTTGTGCTACTGACACAATCGCCCAGTAATGGGATACACTTTTATCCACATTTCTCGAGTAGGCAGTAGTAACACTGAAAGATTAAGCAATTTGCCTAAGGAAAGAGAAAAATCACTAAAATTCAAGTTCTAATGCGCTGACCTCATTTTCTATGCTTAGTTATGACATTTGAAACCCAGGAATGCCATGGCTATTGTGCATCGTGATTTTAACACATCATTCAACAAAATTGCCTGAAATTGTTATGGTCAAGACCCAAACATTTAGATAGAAGGAAAATAAATGATACCTTGAACCATGGTCAGGTCAATGCTGATCACTGCCATTAATGTTCTTGGATTTTATGAAGGATGGTCTCTATTTAGGTCCTATACGGCTCTGTCTTAATCAAAATGTTACCAATTTGGGATGAAGACAGAAGAGCCCTTTAACATACTTACACATAAAACTTATGGATACTATTGTGAATAATTAAGAAAACTGGGATTCAAAGACTCCCAGTAGACCATGTATTTATTCCATGTTTGTGAAGCACCTATAAAATGCCAGGCACTGTGGTAGACACTAGAAATAGTTGAGAAGCAGAGTGGCCTCAAGGAATTCAGTTTGGCCAAAGAGACTAATAGTCTGCAAAATGTACAAGTTGATATTGTTCATTTAAGTACAGAACCCAGGTTTTGGATTCAGACAAACAGCTGATCAAGGACAAGATGGGGAGTGATGTGACCTAATGGCCACTGATGTAAGAAAGACTTTGGGGTTTGTTTTGCTACAAGCTCCATGATTCAAGAGCAGAATACTGCCATCAGAGGCACTAATATATTCCTGGAAAGCTTTAATGACAGTGTAGTCTTCCAAAGAAAGCAGAAGATAAACTAGAGCTATGAGAAAATTTGATCTTAGCCACAGCATTGGGTTTACTTCTGAGTACCAATATCTAGGAGGTGATGAGAGACATCTACAAATGGGAGAAGATCTAGAAACCAGTGGTGACGAGGATAATGATGAATCTAAAAATCATGCCCCATGGGGAATAGTTAAAGACAAGCTAAAAGAATTAGAGGAGTCTTGGTAGCTGTCTTCAAAAATCTCAAGACATGCCAGGTGAAAGAAAGATTGGTGATCAGTCCTTCTCTGGAGGGCAGACTACATATCAGTGAGAGGAAAGTTGTGGCAAGATTTTGAAATACTACAAACACAGCAAAATAAATGGAAAGACAGAAAAGGCCAAAGACAGTGGTCAGCAACTGGATCCGCTTTCTCCCTGTTTATCTCATACGGGTTGTCTGTACAAAAATAATGGTACCCAAGATGGTTTGTAAGGAGATTACAGTGAGCATCTTGTCCAGCAATCTGCACCAAAGGGAGGGTATTTCATAAGCACCCCTGCACAAGAAGCCAGCCATGGGATGGAATCTGTTCTCTAGGAAGCTGAGATTGAACTGAGTGTGAGCAATACCCACCTAACTGACCACAGGGCAGGAAAGAACATAGCCAAAGTCCCAGGGAAGGTCCTGTTCCTTTAAATTCTTCCCTGGAAACGTCTCTTGGGACAGACTTTTCCTCTCCAACACTTGCCATGCTAGTCCTTATTACCTCAATCCCAATTCCACTACTCGGTTCCCTTCTGCTTTAATAGGACATTAAATTTTTGTATGGGGGGTGGGAGATGGAAGGAGTTGGTCGTCATAAACGATATTTAAAGAAGATGACTTTGAAAATCACACAGGGAAAAAAACTGAAGGAGCAATGTTGAGCTCCCCAAGATGAGAAAGAGTGTTCCCACTCTCCGTCTGTTCAAGACTTCTCTTGCAATGTTTTTACTCATAGTAAACATCAGCCACCAAGATTCAGAATGCTCACTGATTTATTCTCTAGCTTTTTCCTGAAATAAAGCCTTGCGATTTACCCCCACCTTACAGATGAGTAAACTGAGGCACAGAGAGGTAAAGTAATCTGCCTAGGACCTCAAATAGGGGTAACTCTTGGTTTTCTTCATCTCCCATCTGCCTCTGAATTCAACCAGCTAGGCTAGTTTGCCATCCAAATATCTAACTGCTTCTATGTCAATTCAAGGCCTTTAAAACCAATAATCCATCATTTTTTAAATAGTAAGATTATATACAGTGGAAATAACCTGAGTTGAGATGCTTTTCAAGTGACTTCAACAGTGTTTTGTTTGATTTTCTTGTCTGGGCCTCAGTTTCTTGGGAAATGAAATCCAGTTTCTTAACAGAAAGGGCCTCACACGTCTCGGGCCATCTGGCTCCTGGATGCAGTCAGTTGAATGCAGCGCAAGGAAAAATTATAGTTTATTAGAAAGTATCACTAAGCCATTTACATTCATCTTTCCTTTTTGCCATTACAAAGTCAGGCTAACCCTAGTCATATAATGTTGAAGAATAATCCCGATCTTTTCTGACTTTGGCAAACCCACGTTGAGAAAGTAGAACTTGGGGCGGGGCCGCCCAGAGCAACGGGGACAGCCAGGGGACGCGCGGAGGCCGCTATGCTTGCGCAGCTCCGGGTTCTCACCGAGGCCAGTGGCGCTTGGCAGCCGCATTGTCCTCGCCCCAAGCGTCTCAGCTCTGATCCAGAGCTGCCCTGATTCGGGACAATCCCTGGATCAGACTGACCTCTAGGGGCAGCGCGGAAATCCGCAGCCAGGCTCCGGCGCACACAAAAGGAGCCACCGGAGGCTTCCAGCTGGAGCCGGCCAAGAAAATCTGCGTGGAGTGCTCTCAGATGCAGACACCACAAAGCCAAAACATTAACATTTTGCTTGCTATTTATTCAGCTTCTCTGTCTTTAATTCCCCCTCGCCAAGTAGCCTCCAAATGTGTCTCTTCGAGTATCAAAGTGATCACTTTGGATTAAAGTATTCCTTCTCAAAAGATACCTTAATTAAAATGTGTGTGGTGGGGGATGAGGGGGAGAAACCTCTGTACTTCTCATTTTTCTTATGAGGAAAAGAAAAATGAAGTAAATGGTTAAAGGAAGGTGGGGGATGGCCTTTTTGCAGGATGAGATAGAAAATGTTATTTTAAAGCTATTTCCTTCTTGCTGGTAATTATTTAAACACTGAATGGTGATGGTAAGAATATAGCAGTAGCAGGTAACATTTACTGAGTGGTTAGTATGTGCTAGGCATTGTTCTGAGAGCTTTCATTTATTATGCATATCTTATTATGAGGCAACTAAGGCACAGAGAGGCTAAGTGACTTGCCCAAGGTCACACAGTTGGATTGGTTGCAGTTAGGATTCTCCTTCAAGCAGCCACACTCGTAGCCTGTTTTTGTTGTTTTTTTGAGTCTGTTGCCCAGGCTGGAGCATAGTGGCATGATCTCGGCTCACTGCAACCTCCACCTCCCAGGTTCAAGTGCTGCTTCTGCCTCAGCCTCCCGAGTAGCTGGGAGTACAGGCACACACCACCACACCCAGCTGATCTTTGTATTTAGTAGAGATGAGGTTTCACCATATTGGCCAGGCTGGTCTCAAACTCCTGACCTCGTGATCCACCTGCCTTGACCTCCCGAAGTGCTGGGATTACAGACATGAGCCACCGCATCCGGCGAGCCTCCTCTCTTAATGACTATACTGCAATCTCTTTCAAGCTGCAGCTCTCAAGGCATTTTTCAAAACTGAATTTACACTCTCAACACCTTCATTCATTAATGGAAAAGCTCTGCTAACACCTAGGTAACTCAGCACCCCAGTTCACAAGGAAAAGTCAAGGGTTTCTCATAGGAGGAGGAAAGAGGAGAGTTTTCCATAGGGCTGAATCACTGATAGGTAAGGACCCAACTCTAAAGATAATCCCAGTGATTTGGGGCATCACTTACAAGTTTGAAGTTCTTAAATTATTGGCTTCAGTGTTCTCATCTCGGAACAATAGTAAAATACCTTTATATCATAAATTTCTTGTGAAATAATATGAGATGATGCATGCTAAAGTTTTAGCACAGTACCTGGCACAGGCTCTGCAGTCAAAAAGGTACCTATTTATTTAGCGTGGTTCTTACTGTTTGTTGCTGAAACCTTGCTAGATAGGTTCAGGGTGATGGAGAAAAAGATGTTTATAACGTCAATTTCCACATGGAAAGTATATTAGGGCTCTCCAGAAAGAAGAACCAAGAGGACATAGATATATACACACACACATATATATGAAAGACATGAGAATGTATTTCTTATGGGGATTAGCTCATGCCATGATGCCGTGTTGGGGAAGTGGGCTGAAAAGTCCCACAGTAGGCTGCCTGCAAGATGGAGAACCACGGAAGCTGGTAGCATGGCTGAGTCCAAGTCCAGAGGCCTTAGATTCAGGGAAGTGGGTAGTGTAACCCTCAGTCTAAGGCTAAAGGCCTGAGAACTTGAGGGACAACCAGTCCCAGAATCCAGAAGCTATAGAACCTGGAGTTCTGATGTCCAAGGGCAGGCAAAGAATGATGTTCCAGCTCCAGAAAGAGGAAAGAATTCACCTTTCCTCTGCATTTTTATTCTATCTAGGTCCCCAGCCAACTAGATGGGGCCCACCCACATTGGCCGAGGGTGGGTCTTCCTTATTCAGTCCACCAACTCTCTCTCTCCCAGAAATACCCACACAGGCACACCCAGAAATAACACTTTACCAGCTATCTGAGTATCCCTTAATCCAGTCAAGTATACACCTAAATTTAACCATCAGAGAGGAAAGGAAGACTCATATCTACAAAGCACTGATGCCAAGCAAAAACTTATCCTCAAGAAAATAGCACTGCAGTAGACCCTGAAAGAGTGTGCAACCTGTGGTGGGTGAGGTGACTCATGCCCCCTATACACCGAGAAGCATGCCCAGGACTCAATGATTTAAAAAGATTTCTCGACATTGCCTATGAAGGATTCTCTCCAAAATTTTAATCCTCAGTTTGATCAAGCCTATAGACCTAACTACCAATTTATGAGTAATACAAAAAAACAGAAGAACATACTAAACCATGCCATGTTATGCAGTTGGCAAACGGCAGACTGTGGAGGAACTCTACAGGACAAAGGATCCAGTTTCTTTAAAAAATTACAAGGAAGAAAAGAGGGAGAAGGGAACGTATAGATTAAAATAGATTGAAGAGACATAGCAACCAGATAAAATAAGTGGACTTTGAATCCTGATTTGAATAAACCAACTATAAAAATAATTAACAGACATTTATGAGACAATTGGGGAAACTTAAACATTGACTTAGATCCTTGATATTAAAATGACTATTTTTTAGATGGGGTAATGATACTGTGATTGTTTTTCTAAATGAGTCCTTATCTTTTGGAATTACTTACTGAGGTATTTGTAGATGAAATGGCATATCTGGAATCCGGTTCAAAATAATGCATTTAGGGATAAAGTTGAAACAAGATTGGCCACTTATTGCTTGTGGTAGCTGGGTTATGGTGCATCAATGTTCATTTCACTCTTCTCTGTATTCTTGGCACATATAAAATTTTCCATTTTTTTAAATAACTGATCTAATAATGGGTAACTAAGGAATTGGATGTAAAGTCCTACATGTCTTCAAGTACAGCAGCAGGAATACCTGGGTATACTGTAAGGAAAAAGTGAACAATCCAGACCCCCACAGGTGACATAAAGGGAGTTAGTGACACCCATGTTTGGGCAGAAACATTGAGGCCTGATTCTGAAGATCCATATACCAATAGAAAAAAGAGTGGCTAACAGTCTGTGACAGCTACTATATATAAAATATATTTCCCCATTTAAACTATAACTACTCTCTAATGTTGGATCAATTAATTCCAGACCCCACACCATGGCTCATACCTGTAATCCCAGCACTTTGGGGGGCCAAGGCAGGTGGATCTCCTGAGGTCAGGAGTTCAATTCCAGCCTAGCCAACATGGTGAAACCCTGGCTGTACTAAAAATACAAAAATTAGCCAGACATGGTGATGGGCGCCTGTAATCCCAGCTACTTTGGAGGCTGAGATAGAATCACTTGAACTCGGGAGGTGGAGGTTGCAGTGAGCTGATATTGCGCCACTGCCCTCCAGCCTGGGTGTTAGAGCAAGACTCCATCTCAAAAAATATATATAATTTACTTGCGAACTATGTTGGATAAGTTGCATCCCTTCTGCAAGAAAGGGAGGCTTGCAGAAGGGGTACAACTTATGCGAGAACACTGTTAACAAGCTGCAGAGACAAGATCCATTCCCAAAGAGTCTGGTCTAAACAGCCCACAGTTTTAACCACTGCTGGTAGGCAGTGAGGGCCAATGTAAGATCTGGGCTTGGGCTTAGTCAGAGCTGTGCTTCATGAAGATTTATCTGGCAGTGGCATGTGATATGGCTTGAAAAGGAAAGATCCTAAAAGTAGAAAAAAAAAAAACTGTAGTTCTATATGACAGTGGTGGAAGCTTGAAGAAATAAGAGAAAGGCTGATCTTGGGAACAAAGAGAGTCATGACACATAAGGATCAACAGCAGACTGAATAGAAAAGACCAGGGAAAAGAAGCAAAGATAGCTCTAAACATTGGAGGCTCTTGAGAAAGAAGAAAACTGCTGATATTAGGTGGAGAAGCACATATATATGCTATTATATTTGATGTAGCTATGTTTCCCTGCATATTTGTTGTGGGGTAGGCAGTATTCAGATTTTTTTTTTTTACAAAATGGTACTTTGCTTCTTTGATTTATACATCATTATCTATTTAATTTTAGCTATGAAGTTTAAAGTAGACATCTCAAGGGAAAAATAACCAGGATTTGATATACTTTTTTGTCTCACAATTTCAATGGCACCATTGGATTCTAGTTTGTGAAAACGGTACTCCCAGGAGCATGGGGCCTTGTGGACAGATCTGGACAAAACAGAGCCAAAGCACCTGGAGCTTGTTTGTTGAGGAAGAGCCTACATGTGCAGGTGGGAAATCGGAATCCCTGGTGCTCCTGGTGATCTCTCTCTCTGCTTGAGTTACTAGAGATGGAAAGAATCCTCATCTTCTACAAGATGAGTGTGCAGCCCAGAAAAGTAAGCAGCTGTCACAAAGCCACACTGCTAGATGTTGGTGACCACAGCCTGGAAGTGAGGGCTCCTGTTGCTCTGTTTTGTGCCATTTGCACTCCATCTATCCATGAGGCTTGAGGATCCTAAGCACCGCACCTAGAAGCAATAACTGTGTTCCTAAGAATACCTCCAGTGAATTACTAATCCCTCACATTTTTCAGATTAAGAACCCAAGAATCAAAAGTCACATTTGCAATTGAGGTACCAGTACACTGACTTGGCTGGTTGACAATTGGACCTTCCAAGGGTACACCCATTAATTTTAACCGGAATGAACATGATTAAGTATCCTCACTCTGGAGAGAGAGCCTTGGCCCCTTGCTCCCAGGCTCAACACCAACTCAGCATGAATATGTTCCACACCTACTTGGTGAGAGCATGATGCCAGATTCTGGAATAATGAACTTAACCTAATTCTATCTCCACTGCATGGCAAGATGATCTTAGAGAGGTTTTGTTAGTTTGATTTGAGGGCCTGTTGATAAATTAACAAGTGCAGATTTACTAAGCCCCAAACAGATGTCCAAGAACTCAGACTATGTTGGAAAAGTCCCCAAACTCAGGGCAGGTAGGAGAGCCTGATCCAGCATCTTGGCCCCGCAATCCTAATGGAGTTACACTGGGATCAATGGCAGAGTCTTCTGGTGCCAAGCCTGCCTGGGGCACTCAAAGACATCTGGTCACTCTTCTGAAAAGGCAGAGACTCAAAACAACAGGGAAATTAAAGGAGCAGAATGAGCTGTTGGTTGATCTCAGCAGAATACATTTGTCATCAAAGATAGGCAGAGAAAACCAAGAAGTAGACCCAAGCTTCCTGCCAACCACAACTTTGCAGCTGGAGCAGGTTGAATAGTAAGCCCTTAGGGTCCACTAAGAAGTCACTGAAATTGGAAGCACACAGCAATGATCCATCATGCCAATAGGAATCAGGGTGACCTCTGCCACCTGGGATGCCCAGTGCCCTCTTATTCCAGAGACTTACAGAGGAAGACCTCTCCTGCAAGGACTTCATCCATAAGCAAAGGGGCAGCCTCAGGTTGAGATTAGCATTGTGCCATGTGAGAATTTGATCAACTATCACTCCAAATATATAACCAATGTACACTATGGATGACTGACATCACTCACTTTTGCTACTGTGCTAAACTCTAGAGACCACAAGAATAAAGAAGGTGTTGGTCCCTACCCTGGACGAATTAATAATTGGGTAAAGGGTACAAACAAACTCTTATTTGCAGTCCATGATTGGGTCTATAATAGAGGCATGAAAAAGAAGTGCTGTGGGGATTTAAAGGAGAAAGTAAAAGAAAAATCAAGGAAGGCTGCACAATGGAAATGAGAACTGAGTAGACATCACATGAGATTAATTCACCAGACTGAGAGAAATAACATTCCCAGGAGTAGGAAAGGCATGTGCAATGGTGCAAAGGGTTGAAAATAGAAGTAATAGAATCTTAGATCTCTTGTCATGGCTTTATAACCTTCCATATCAGATGGCTGATAGGTCTAATTGTGGTCTTTCCCAAATATACAATTTAGGTCACTCTTACCATTTTTGTTAGTGCTGACTCTTAGAATTGCTCATTTGTGGCCAATTATAAAATGAGCAAGGTGGTGGGAAAATGAGGCTTTCCTTTAACTTACAAAAACACAAGGAAACAAACTTTCAATATATGGAGTTAAAATAGCCACTATGAAGCAACTCCCCCCAACTCGGCTCCTTAGACACATCGGAACTTAAGAATTATTTGTAACTAAGCATATACTTTGCTGACCATCTCTCAGCGTTGCGAAAGCAAGGAGGTCATCAGTAGCTAGAATTTTGTAGTTTCCCACAAAAATTTCCAGTCACCTTGGAGTGTTCCATCATGCCATTTTCCAGAAAAGACTCACTGCTTGCTTATTCCTTCTTGCAATGAAGGGTGTTAGGCTCCCTGCAAAATTCTATTTTTATTTTAAATGCTCAGTTGGGAACTTTAAACTTTGTTTTTGCTAAGTCATTTGTAACTGAAGCTGAACAAATAACATATGATCCAAATTCTATAAATTTTTCTCCTAGCTTCAAAGACTTCCACTCCCAAGAGCTTGAACTCTGGCAATTGAGACAGCCATGTGGTTAGAACGTGTTGCAAGGATAAGGGTAAAAATTTCCGTAAGAATAGCATTCAGGGCTAACACAGTTTGAACATCACAATTGGGACATTCCCCTCTGCCACCAGCCCTTCTGTCTGCATTTTTGCTACCCTTACCAGCCATTCTGGTTCTGACAGTAACCCCAGCAGGAAAGGCACTAAGGACAGGAGTGGAAAACGGAGAAACTCCCAAAAATATAAAAATACTACAGAATTTCTCTCATGGTATCTGCATAGCATCCACCAAGTAATAGGATTTATTGACCATTTACCATGTGCCAAGCACTGGGGAATACTAAGGCAAACAAAACTCCTGAGCCTCATGAGGCTAACATTCCTGTGGGGAAGATAGAAAATATATACCATACTACCAGGCTGTTACAAGAAAGAAATGTCAAAATGTCAAGATGGATAAACAGTTACGGTGTAGGAGAGTCTTTTTTGTTCAGAGGATCAGGGCAAGGCACTTTTAGGAGACAATATTTGAACAGAAATTTGACTGAAGTGAGAAATGATCCAGACAGATATTTGGTGGAAATTACTGGATTATTTTTTGGGAAAGAAGTGTTTAAGTGCCTATGCCTAGAGTAGGACAGTGGAGGCAGGCACAAGTTTCCCAGGACCGAAAGCAGATATGATCACTCCTTGTGATATCCTTCCTATGAGACCTCCTGGTCTGCACCCCAGCTTTGTTTTAGCTTTGATAATGGTTAAGATTAATAACATGTTTAATGAGCCCTGAAATTACCTAAGGAGAAGGAGTGAATCTGTGATCCTAAGACCCGTGTTCCTCATAGAGAAGAACACATTCAAATTTTTTAAAGTACATGAAGAACTTCTTTTGACATGGATTTACACTCATTTATTTCTATTTCTGAACCTTGTTATGAAGGAAGTAATATATTGTACTTCCTAGGATGATTCTCCCTGCTTAACTTTTTATTTTCATGTTATAGAATATATCTTTACCTTTCAATTCTCTAAAACTCTTAATTTTAGTAAAATGCTTAATTTCTGAGAGCTTTTATATTTTATGATTTTTCTTTTTCCATAGCACAGTATTCATACAGATACAAAACCTTCTTGAATGTCTCCAAGGATATTAAGTAGGGGATTTAAAAAAAAAAATCTTATTTCGCAGTTTTCTTCTAGGATTACTGTTCTATTTGATCTATCAAGATATTTATTTTTATGTTGCTGTTTTCTTTGTATCCAGTGATAATTGATGTAAAACTGGATTTGTTTTTCAATGTCGCTGGTGACATATTCTTTGTTGTTATAAATGGACATCTCCCTTTGCATCACTTTATCCCTACATCTTTTCCAAGAATAGAAAAAAAATCCATATATATCAATATTAAATGTAAATGGGCTAAATGACCCCAATTAAAAGGCAGAGTGGCAAGTTGGATAAAAAAGCAAAATGCACAGCATGCTGTCTTCAAGAGATCCATCTCACATGCAATGACATCCATAGGCTCCAAGTAAAGGAAAAGAGAATGAAATCTACCAAGCAAACAGAAAACAAAGCAGGGTTGCTATTTCTAATTTCAGACAAAACAAACTTTAGACCAACAACTATCAAAGAAGGGTATTACGTGATGGTAAAGGGTTCACTTCTGTAAGAATTAAATGTTCTAAATATTAATGTATATATGTGCCAAACACAAAAGCACCCAGATTTATAAAACAAGTTCTTAGACACATATAAAGACACTTATGTAACCACATACTAATAGTGGGAGACTTCAACACCTAACTGAAGTATTAGATCATTGAGGCAGAAAAGTAACAAGGATATTCAGGACTTGAACTCAACCCCTGACCAAATGGACCTAACGGCCATCTACAGAACTCTCCACACCAAAACAACAATATACATTCTTCTCATCTGTACATGACACGTACTCTAAAATCAACCACATAATCGCCCATTAAACAATTCCTAGCAAATCTTAAAAAAAACTACACAGAATCAATAGTGTTTAAATGGCCATACTGCTTAAAACAATTTACATATTTAGTGCTATTTTTAACAAACTCCCAATGACATTCTTCACAGAGTTAGGGGAAAAACTGTTTTAAAATTCATATAGAACCCAAAAACAGCTTGTATAGCCAAGGCAATCCTAAGGAAAAGGAACAAAGCTGGAGGAATTGCATTACCCAACTTTGAACTATACTACAAGGCTACAGTTACTAAAAAAGCCTGGTATTGGTATGAAAACAGACACATAGACCAATGGAAAAGAATAGAGAGCCCAGAAATAGAACCACACACAACTATCTGATCTTTGATGAAGTGAACAAAAGCAATGGGGAAAGAACTCCCTATTCAATAAATGATGCTGGGATAACTGGCTTGCCCTATACAGAATATTGAAACTGGGCCTCTTTAGTACACCACATACAAAAATCAACTCAAGATGGATAAAAGACTAATTGTAAAACCTAAAATTATAAAAACTCTTGAAGATAACTTGGGAAATACCCATTCTGGACATAGGGCCAGACAAACATTTCATGACAAAGATGCCAAAAGCAATTGCAACAAACCCCAAAATTGACAAATGGGATCTAATTAAATGAAAAAGCTTCTGTACAGCAAAAGAAACAAGAGTAAACAGACAACCTATGTAATGGGAAGAAAATATTTGCAAACTATGCATCTGAAAAAGGTCTAATTTCCAGAATTTATAATAAACTAACAAGCAAAAAATAACCCCATTTAAAAAGTAGGCAAAGGACATGAGTGCACACTTTACAAAATAAGAAATACACATGGCCAACAAGCATATGAAAAGCTCAACACCACTAATCGGTAGAGGAATGCAAATCTAAACCACAATGAGATACTATCTTACGCCAATGGCTATTACTAAAAAGTCAAATCGCTTTTGCTAAAAAGTCAACAGATTTTGGCAAGGTTGAGGATAAAAGGGAATGCTCATACACTGCTGGTGGAAGTGTAAATTAGTTCAGCCATTGTATAAAACAGTGACTTCTCAAAGAACTTGGAAGTACCATTTGACCTAGCAATCTAATATTGGGTATATGTCTATGATCCAAAGTCATATAAATCATTCTACCATAAAGACGCATGCACTTGTGTGTTCATTGTAGCACTATTCACAATAGCAAAGACATGGAATCGGCCTAAATGCTCATCAATGATAGGCTAGATAAAATATGGTACATACACACTATGGAGTACTACAGTCATTAAAAATAACAAAATTGTGTCCTTCGCAGCAACATAGAGGAAGCTACAGGCCATTATCCTAAGTAAACTAATGCAGAACAAAAAGCCAACTACTGCACATTGTCACTTATAAGTGGGAACTAATGTTGAGCACGTATGGACACGAACAAGAATACACCAGATACTACGGCCTATTTGAAGTGGAGGATAAAACGAGGGTAAGAATCGAAAAACTGTCTATTCAGTACTATGCTTATTACCTGGGCAACGAAATCTGTACACCAAACCTCCATGACATGTAATTTACCTGTATAACAAACCTGCACATATACTCCTGACCTAAAATAAAAGAAAAGCTGACTAGTTTTGTACATATGGGTGAGGCTGTCACTGGCATCCACCCTGTAGCCTGAGTTCTCTCCAGAAACCTTATCCAATTTCTTTACAAAGAATTGATGCACAGCCCAGGATAGGGTAAGGTGTAAAAACCTAGGCTACTTGCCCTCTGTGCAGAAGGGAAAAGGTGGGGTAGCACACAAATTCTATCCAGTGCTGCTTAAATGGAGGTAGCAATACTTTTCATTTGGAAAAAAAAAAAAGACGCATTTTAGTTGACAAGAAAATCATTGGTGCTACCATTTAATGGGAGAGTCCAGAGATCTCAAATTATAATACACAGGATTGTTGCATTTAATGAAGACTGGTTCGGTATAAAATACCAATTGTCCCTCCATTGAGAAACTGCTAGGCAGGCTTTCAACTAACTGCATTTCTCTCCCTACCGGCATTTCTAGCTTTCCTCCTCACTCACATCAGTTCCTAATCCTGGAGGCCCTCAGGGTTTCTGTCCAGAGAGCAGAGTGATGCTCTTTGGTGTTGCAGGCACCTCTGGATAGTCCAGGCTACAGATTTCCTGCTCTAACTATCAATGTGCTTCCACTTTTTCATTGCACGGAAATTTACTGAAAGCACTATTTTTGCTGTCAATCTCCTTTGTTTCTCTTTGCTATTATGGGATTATAACTACATTACCATCTCGCTGAGCCCTCAAGAAAGAAAAAATAACTTGGCCTCCATTCAACATTACAACTATTTTTGTTCTATCAACCTAAGTCAGTGTCTTAATGTCCTTCTAAATGCAAAGACGATATTAGTACCCTTCTTATTCTAACACCCTCTTCTTCCACTTTCCACCCTATATGTAACTTGACCATTAATTTCATTGCCATTTACATTAATTTCTGCATCTGCAAACAAGTCATCTATTCTTTGTTGATAAGTGGACTCTAAAATTGAAAAACTTTAAGTTGCATTTAAATATTATTCATAGCTGTCCTATATAAAGTTGCATCACATTTTTTGTAGACTCAATATCCTAACTTCTGGACATTCAACAGACTATTTCTGGAACGAGATTAAATGGATTCTTTCTCTCTGCCTCTTTTTTTTCTGCTTTTTCCCTTTTTTTTTTTCCTTCGTTCTTTTATTCTTCTCTCCATTGCTTGCTTAGAATCATGCCAATTTTTGTTAGCTTAATGTTTGGAATATACATTTGCAGCAACTTTTAATTCATTTTAGAGTTTCTCATGGCCATTCTCTTTATTCATATATAACGAGCCGCCATCTTGGATTTCTCTCTCCTCTCATTTATGCTGTTTTTTGCATCATTTACCAAGAGATCTCCTTCCTGGACCCCTCTGCCTTCTGCACAACTTCCCCTTGCTTGGATTTCTTTGACTAGTTATGTCCCTTTCTCTATTTCTGTTAAGTTTTGTTTGCTTGCTCCTTTAATTTTACTTCAGGCAAATTTATATGAAAGGCCTGTAAGAGGCAATTATTCCTAATCCTTATATATCTAGGAATGCCTTACTTCAGCTTTCATTTTTGCTCGTTAGTTTGGTTGGTTATGAAATTCTAAGATTAAAGTCATTTTCTTTTTTTTTTTTTAATAAAGTTCCCATTTCCTTGGAGCATCGTACTAATGAGTTATCTGGTGCCAGTCTGATCTCCTTCCTTCGAAGGAGAACTGCTTGTTTGGGATCTGTATCACATTTATCTCTGGTGTTCTAAACTTTCGCTATTTGGTGTTTACATTTTTTTTTTCCCCTCACATCCGATTGTGCACTAAGGGAAGCATGAAGGTTTGTGTCTTAATTTTGAGAAATACTTTTGTCATTCCGCTGAAAAATCTTACCATACTTTTTCTCTTCTCTCTGTGCCTGATATTAAGTTGATGTTGAATCTCATGAATCAATTCACTGTCTCCTAACTCTTATCTCATGTTTTTCATCTTATGCCATTGTTCTATGTCCTAAGAGATTGTTTCAGTCCTATTTTCAAACCTATTTATGAACTGTTTTACCTAACAAGTCAGGCCTTTAATTTCCAATAATTCTTTCTTGTCCTAATTCTTATTCATGGAAACTTATTCTTGGTTACTTGTTGTTTGGTTTGGTTTTTGCTTAGGTTTTTATTATAATCCTATTTAAGAACTATAATTATAATTTTTAAAGTTTTTTTCTTGAAAGCTTCCCAAATGACATACATATTCTTTTATAGTTTGTTCTATTTGCTTCTCTTGGTCCTTTTATATGCTACAAGTTTTCCTTAACAAAACTTAATCTTTGTATTTTTTCCACATTTATAAATAAAGGACTGGATTGGTGACTGGGATGAACTACTTTGGGTCTCAGGAAGATACATTTTCCTAACAAACATGTCCTCTGCATGGGACATCTGTGCACACAAACAGGCTATATCCAATGGCCAACTTCTCTCCAAGTAGGGTTGTGAAGCAGGTTGGGTAGGTTAGACCAGGCCATCCCTGCATCCATCTTCTCTCTGTTCATGACAAAAGAAGTCCAATTCCCACAGTAGAAGTCAGTGTCCTCCCTACAGAAATAATTTTATTTCAGTTGAGAGATTTTTAGTTTATTTGTACAAATTTATGGGGTACACGTGCAATTCTGTTACATGCATTAGTGGTCAAGTTAGGAATTTTAGGGTATCCATCACCTGAATAATGTATGTTGTTAATGAGTATTAACATTACCCAGTTGGTTAATACGTATTAACCAATTTCTCATCATCCACTCCCTTTCACCAGGTTTTTAATTTTTGCCTGGGGCCAAAACCACTGCACCCAGGCTCTCTGTAAACAGGGCTTGTGGGGGGAGTGAAGTTGGAGATTTGGCGCAGTTGCTGCTCCAGGTATAGTCCTTTGATTAATTCCCACCATTGCTCTCCACAGTCACATTTGCTCTCCTTATTGGAAATTTCTAAGTCTGGAACTTCCAAGGACTGAATATTACCATGTATACTTTTATTGTTTTAACTAAGATTAGGTGCTTCAATAGCAAAGATTGGAACGAACCCAAAAGCCCATCAATGATAGACTGGATAAAGAAAATGGCACATATATACCATGGAATACTATACAATCATAAAGGATGAGCTCATGTCCTTTCCAGGGACACGGATAAAGCTAGAAACCATCATTCCCACAAACTGACACAAGAACAGAGAACCAAACACCACATGTTCTCATAAGTGGGTGTTGAACTGAGAACACATGGACACAGGGAAGGGAACATCACACACTGGGGCTTATTGGGGAGTGAGGGCATAGAGAAGGAGTAGCATTAGGAGAAATACCTAATGTAGATGACGGGGTGATGGATGCAGCAGACTACCACGGCATGTGTGTACCTATGTAACCTGCATATTCTGCACATGTACCCCAGAACTTTAAAAGTAGGAAGTCAAATATAAAAAATAGAATGCCTAAATTAGATGCTCTTATTTCTCATGACCCAGGACATTTAATCATAAACGTGTGTATACAAATTATATATGTATATATAATGCATAAAATATATTTGAATGCAATGGAGATACTGATGTTTCACCACATAATGGCCATTACTTCAAGAATCTTAAAGCTCACTTCTTTGTTAGTCTTAGCCACTGTAAAGGATTATCCAAAAAAAAAAAAAACTGTTAGTGCTTAGGAGAAAGGTCAATGAGTTGACTGACTGCTTAACTCTTTTACACTATATGAGTGTTACAGATCAGTGATCATAGTAATCACATGTGGGCTTACTACTTTGACATGGGGGTGGTACAGGTGGCCTGTGGCTTGCTCCATGGGCTAACAATGTTAATAGAAAGCACATAAGCCGTCACTTCGAATATCAGCACTCACATTAAAAAGGATATCTGCATTCATTTTAAATAGACTTTATTTTTAGAACAGTTTTGGGTACATGGAACAACTCGCTATATACTACAAGGTTCCCATACAGCTCATACGCCGTTTCTCTATTGGTACTTTCGTTGTAATTAATGAACTGATACTGATAAACTATTATTAACTAAAGTGCATAGTTTATTTATATTTCCCTAGTTTTTACTTCATGTCATTTTTCAGTTCCAGGATCCCCTCCAGGACACGACGTTATCTTCAGTTATTATGGTCCCTCTTTCTTTTGACAATTTCTCAGACTTTGCACGTTTTTGATGACTTTGACAGCTTTGAAACATAGTCGTCAGGTATTTTCTTGGCTGCTCCACTATCAGAATTTGGCTGATATTTTTCTCATGCTTATGGATTTGGGGGAGGAAGATCATAAAGATAAAATCATTTTTATCACCTTTTATCGATATACTATCAACACAATTTGTTACTGCTAACATAAACACTACCCTATCCGGGTTGTCAAGGTTAATCAGATTTCTCCATTGCAGAGAAATCTTTTTCCCCAACCCACTCTGTGCAGCCCACAGCTGAAGTGTGGAGAGTTAGGCTCCATTCCTTGAGGGCAGAGTCACTATATAAATAATCTTTGGCTTCCATTGTTTGGGAAATTTGTCTTTTCCCCCTCAGAAATAACTTCTCAAAAGGTATTGAAATAGTATAAACGTTTTTAAAAGAAACAATGTCATTTCTCTACAACGTTACTAATATATCCATCTGAGGCATATATTTTGAATTAGTCACTCCATAAAGCTCAAATTCAATTATGCCTACAAATGAGCCAAGCAGTGTACAAAAAGCTGAAGGATAAACAATAGATGCAGTTCCCAATTAGTGGAGAAATGTTATAAGAATCCCTGAGAAAATTCCTAAATGGGATCTGAAACCTCTGGGGCAGCCTTAAAACAGGCTGATAGAGGTGTAAACACATGCACTGTGACAAAGGCTGACAGTACAAGTACAGTATTCAGAGTATGTTCTGGAGCGTGGAAAGAGTGAGAGTAACTCCCTCTGGAGGTCATTTAAGGAAGCCCTACGTGGGCAAAGGTGAACAGATACAGATAGCCTGCACAGATGGTTGACCAGAAGTACTTTTTATTTATATATTTAATTGTGGAAATGTTGTACCTATTGGGGGGTACATGTGATACTTTCATACCTGTATACAATGTTATCAAATCAGGGCAACTGGAATATTCATCACCTCACACATTTATCTTTTCTCTGTTGAAAACATCAAAATTCTTCTAGCTATTCTGAAATATAAATGTTCAACTATCTACTGTACAATCGAACACTGGGACTTCTATCTAGGTGTCTCTTGTATCCCTTGGAGCTTTTAGAACAAGTTGGTCCTGAAGAGGAGGCCAGGAGGCAGGTGATGGGGAGGCCTGGGGAGGGAGCGAGCCTGGGACAGACTGCCTGTCTCACTCTGCCCTTGGCTGCTGAGCTTTTTTCTTGTGAGGATGGTAGTTAAAGCCTCAGGTAGAAAGAGTCGAGTTCATCACACTCCTTAAACTCATGGCAATGAAATCATCGGTCCAGGAGAGGTGCCTCTTTGGTTTAGTTTGATGTTTTCCACGTTTCCTTTAGTCCCTCCAGCCCCATGATCCTTATGCCACATGTACCCACTGTGGGATATTCAAGCCCCATCCTTCCAACCCACCTTCCTGACATGCTACATAATATTAGTGTTTTTGAGTTTACCATTTAAAAATGTGTACTATAGTAGTATGCTATAAATGTTTCTTTTAAAAACTTTTATTTTCACTCTTTAAAATCTACCCAAAGTGTTGTCTATAATTTAGTCCATTATTTCTGACTGCTGCATGGTATTCTATCCTGTGCATAAAGCATACTTCACCCATTTTCCTGTTAGATCTTTTCCAAGTCATTGTTCCCATAAGCTGTGCTACAGCAAAAATGCTAATAAACATCTTCGTGTGACTGAGTTTCTCTGGGTTATACACACAGAAGTAGAATTGCTGGGCCACACTGCATACACAGACTTAATTTCACTAAGTCCTCCCAAATTGCTCTTAGCAGGGTTGCCAATGATCATGTTCTTGAATCCAAATGTCTATTCTCTGCACTCATCCTAAGTAACGTCTCAATGGCATTTGTCAAAGTTTCATGGTCTCCATTTCTTGTTGAAAATCCTTGTTTTGTTTCATAGAACTACATGTTTTTTCCTATATCAGTAGCCACTTAGTCTCCTTTGACAGTTCCTCTTCCTTTTTCTGACCCTAAATGGGGGAAACGCCAGAGATCTCCTATAGGAGTGGAGTCGTCCTCTTCACCATTAATACACAGGAGTATAAGTGCTCTCCTATACTCCCTGGCTTTTAATACCATATCCATGTGAACGCCCTCAAATATGTGTACTGCCCTGACCTTTCTCCCAAACTCCAGATGCATATAGCCAGTTGCTAACTCAATGTCCTGTTGGAACATCTGGCATCTCACACTATGCCCACAATCAAATTCTTGATTTTATTTCCTCCACAATCTACTTATTCCTTTTGCTCCTCAGTTCAGTCAATGGCACCTCCACATTTCTAGTTATCCTCGACAAAATCTTTGAGCATCTTTGATTCCTCTCCTTTTCTCACACTCTTCACCCAATCTATTAGCAAACCCTGTCAACTCCACTCTGAAAGCACGTCCTGGGCCAACCACTCCACACCACCTGATGCACCACCCTGGAGAGTCACCTTCAACGTTCCAGAGCCACAGCTGTAATTTCTAACGTTTCTTTCCTTCCCCGTCCTGTTGCAGCCCATTTCCTCATACAGAAGCCAGAATGTTTCTGCTAGAATGTAAGTCTGATAAATGTGATTATTCTGCTTGAATCTAGCCAGTGGTTTCCAAGTGACACCAAGAATGAGTGATCCTCTACAAAATCTGTCCACCTTGATCGCTGCTATGCCCTCATTTCCTGCCTTTCCCACCATCCATCCCATTCACTCTTTCAAGCCACCCTGACCCCCTGGCAAATTCTCCAGCATATTGACACTGTTCCGTCACAGCGTTTCTGCATTTGCTGTTTCCTCTGCCACTTTGCATTTCTAAAATAAAACCTACGCAATCAGAATATGCCATTTTTAAGAAAAACTCCATCAGATTGCAGTAGATGAAGGGCAAACAAAGGTATATGCAGGGCAGTGGTCGGAACAGAATCTCCCTGAAGGCCCTGCCTTCTGTGGATCCTGGCCTCTCCCTATCCCAGCAGCCATTGCTACTTCTACGCCATCTCACCAGGACCTAAACTCCTTCACCTCTCCCTACAAGTGTTTCTCAGGATGTTTGTTTTAAGCTGATGATGGCAATGAACTCCATTAGCCTCTCTGTATTTCACAAAATGTATCCAGGCACAAATTAAGGGAGGGACCCAGAAACATGCTGTTTTAACTACCTTGCACAGCTGAGGATAGGCTCATCTGGTCACTTTCTGTACATTTTTGCAAGACAATCGCCTAATGTTTTTTGAGAAAATAATTTTTTTCTGAGCAAGTACGTTTAATAAGATCAGAAGAGATCTAAATATTGACAGTCTATAAACTGTAAGAAACTGAACACATATCAGCTATATTATTCTACCCTGAGATAAATAATGAAACTAGTCTTTACTGACTAATAGCCTCATGGCTAACAAATGAAGAACTATTGCTGAGAACAACTAAGAAACCTCAATTTGTAAAAGGTATACTGGGAATCGCAAGCAGATTACATAAGTGAGGTTTCAGCAAGGTGATGTAGTGTGGTGATGAGTACTTAGGCAAGGGAACATCCTTCCAGAGTGGATGTGAGAATTAAGCTGAGTCCAAATAGAAGTAGTCTTTTTCACTAGCTGAAAGAACCTGATTTTCTTTTTTCCTGGTTGGTTTCTTGCAAGAGAATGGACTGTTAATAAAAAGGCACAATGGTGTTCGTATTCAGTGTTAATAGAAATATGGAAATATAATCATTAAATGCTTAATATACTAGTTAATAAAACTATACCCTCTCTTCTCCCAATAGCTTCTGCAAAAGTTTTCTTTCTGCCAAAGAACAATCTCAACAGCTCAAATGAGCATGTGGTTATTATGCAAGGAGAGTTTCATTCTCCTGCAGTTATCTGGCATCAAAGCACCTAGCAAGAATGGTGAGAGCATCTCTGGATGCTCAGAAACGGAGACAAATTTTTCCACTTGGAGATCTGACTGCTTTTGATCGACATGGTTTCTATTTTGTTGCCTGTTTCTGCTGGCATGCGATGCTTGATGATGTTAGGCAAGGACTGAAGGCAGGAAAAATGCAGTGCTATGGGAAGAAAATGATCACTCGGAGACTCCACTGTTGAATATTGCAAAAGCCTAGGGGAGGGGTGCTTAAGGAAAGCCAGTGAGTAATACTCATTTCTCCCATCCAAGTCAGTGCCGGTGCTCTTCCTGCATTTCCAAACTTCCTTTAGGGAAAAGAAACATCCATTAAATGCCTCTTCATGCAGGGTCTGAAACACCTAGTAATGTGAGTCCCAAAAGGTTAAATCTAGATGTCTTTGTTTTACAATCAGAATGAATTGGTTTAATAACCTCAGTGGCTGCTTTGTTTTGTTTCATTTTAAACTAGCTGATTCCCATTCTGAATGAAAGTTTATATTTGGGCAGACCCTCTTGGCTACACAAAAGCTGGAGAAGACCTTAAGCCAGTATTTCTTACAGTATTGTGAGGCTATCAGTCATCCCTTTGAGAACCTAATTAAAGATACAGAATCGCTTCATAGAGTGTCATGTGTGCAAGTCCCCACACCCATGCACATAGACATAAATGCAAACATTGCCCTCTTTAAAAATTTTTGATCTAAACAATTTTCCACAGTGACTCATTCCCACAGTTTGATTGCATTTGCTATGCATTCACGTGAGATGCGCATTGTAGCAAATTAAACACAGTCCCAAGAATCTTTGCAGGTGTCATTCCTGAAAGGTGCTCAAGTACAGGTTTGAGTTAAGAAATGAAACAAGGTGTGAGTGAACAAGGCAGCACAGCCTGGAGGTTAGAGCATGAACCTTGCATCACATGCCAGTGTATCTGCTATGTCACTTTGGGCAAGTTACTTTAGTTTAGTTTGCTCAAGTGTGAAAAGGAGATAAAATAGTAGCACTGCATAGGCTAGATACTGCCCAACATCTCAAGCACTTGGTAAGCTCTCAAAAAATCAGCAGTTATTTACACTTTAATTCACTCAAACTATGAATCCTTTATTATTTGGCTATTCTGTGCTCTTTTATTTTCCCAGACCTTGATTCAGAAACACACATTCATGAGAAGAGATAGGGAACTGAGAATTCTGTCCAAGCACCGCCCAAAGGATCATCCAGTCTCTCCTGAATGCTTGCTATGTGACCTCTAAGCTCCCTTATGATAAACTTTCATGAGCAGCAAAAGTCTTGTGGTTCCCTTATGCTAAAGACTCTTAAGTAGCCCCTTCTGATTTAAGACAGGTTCTCTTTCATTAAACTGAAACCTTCCTCTTATACCTGCCACCATTGTTCCTAATTTGCTGATTAGAAGCGAGTAGAATCAGCATGAAAAGTGTCCAGAAGGCAGAGATGTTCATATTCTACAGGGCCCCAGCATCACACATGGTGCCCAACACTGAGTTTATGCTCGGTTTTAATTTAATCTATTAAGGCTTTAAATATCTGAACGTAGTCATGAGGTTCTCCACAGCCTTAAATGCCACCCTCAAAGCCAATGTTCCGCTATTTCTTCAAAATTGCCATAGAACGTGATGCCCAGACTGTTCATCTAAGTGGTCCTTTTGTTGAACACATTATTCCAGGGGCAGTCTGCCCATGTTAGAGAAGCATCGTCAACCTTTTTCTGTTCCCTCTATTCATTCACTCACTCAATAGCTCATTCAACAAAGATCACCTTACATGCTTATTCCTAGAAAATTCTTGGAGATTCCAAAGTGAGTATTGACTTGTATGACTTGGATACAGCTCAACACAGTTGGCTGTTGATTAATTCTTACATTTCCCTTCAGGAAGAGGTCATCCTATTTCTTTCTAAATCCGCCCTGACACTAATTTCAGCTCACATGGCTCATCAAATCAGCTTTTGTTCCTCGCATTGGAAATTGAGCTTCTGTTAATGTTCCTAATTGAAATAATCTTTCTCCAAAATGAATATTTTTAAAAGAAAGTTTATTTTCTTTCACACTTGTGCATTTATTATGCCTCTTGGTACAGCTTCTAGAGATTCCTAATCTGTTTTTCCCTTCACACGATAAGCAACATAAATGTCCTACTCTTTTGACCTATGTAGTTGCAGAAGAATGCCAGGCTTTCCTAGAGGAACTGTACATTGAAATATCAATCACCAGGAACCACAGGGGAAGAGGAAATAAATGAAAGAAGAAATGTTTTGCTAAGTAGAGACACTTTTTTAAAAAACTACTTACATACGTTTGCAGGCAAGTCAGCTACAGGAATGCCTAAAACTTTGTTATCCTCCCAAGGAACAGCTGACAGGTTTAATTTTAACACAATCCTTGAAAGAGCTTAGGGAGTCCAGGATAACTGGTTGTCCTATAAATCTGTGATACAACAGGACAGGATGGGTGTGTGTCCCCTAATAAATATTGATACTGGTTCCCAGACTTCCATATAATGACTATTTTCAAAGGGAGAATCTTTTTATCTGAAGTCTCAGACTGACAGGCAATGTTCTGGAAGTTCTTTCATCAACAAAATGGGTGGAGAAACACTAACATAATTAACTCCTGTGGCTGATTTTTTTTTTTAAAGACTTGTGATCCCACAACTCTCAATTCACTGATTCTCTCTCTGAACTAAGTTACATTTCCCAGGTGATCAAACAAGGTCTACCAACTTCTTCAAGGTCAAATCACCAACCAGTGAGAGATTTGAAGTTGGGCTCTGAGATTGCGGCTGGAGCAGAGAGGAGCACTTAGCTGGGCAAGTTTGACTCACTGCAGGGCCAATGAAGACACAAGGGAGAAAGAAAAAAGGCACCCACGGGAGACCCTGGAGAGACCAAAATAGCTCCTTCGGCAGCTGCCCTCTTCTGACACCATGTGTAAACCCACTCATGAAGGAAGCCACCAAGCATTCTAAGCTCCCTGGGCCATTCCTGCTTAAATAATTTCATAGAGAACAAATGAAAGCAAGGGAATCATGGTTTTTTACAGGCCCAGGGGGCCTGAAGAGGAAAGCAAACAAGATGCAGGGAGTGTTTTCAACTTTTTTCCCCACATAAAGATTCTGACTGTGGAAGAAAAAAGAGGCTGGAATAAGTGAACAACTAGATTGGACTATTAAGCTGCATTTTACAATGCCAACATGATGTGGCATTGTATTTTTGGTGGAGACAGTTTCACCATGTTGGCCAAGCTGGTCTCAAATTCCTGACCTCAAGTGATCCACCTACCTTGGCCTCCCAAAGTGCTGGGATTATAGGAATGAGCCACTGCATCCAGCCTCAATATTAATTATTGCTCTTTTAAAGCTTATTAGCTAGTGAGTACCCCACAGTACATGTCATTTCAAAAAGAGATACAACTAAAGTCAGAGGGGAAAATGGTTCTAATAAAGATCATGTGGAGAAAAGATGCCAATGGACAGAGTCAAAGTGAGAAAGCTTGCAGATCAGCTAAGCAAGTATTCAAGGTAACCCATTGCAATGATTAGAAGAATTCTAAAAAATTTTACAAAATAGGAATGATAATTTCCACTCAAAGTCTTTCAATTTGGGTTTGCCTGATTTCTCATGATTATATTTAGGGTAATGCATTTTGGACAAGATATATAGAAGTGATGTTAGTCTGCTTTCGGTTCATTGTACCAGGAGGTGAATGGTATGTTTTGCAACCTGTGATCTTAACTCTGGTCATCTGGTTTAAGGTGTCTACCAGCTTCCTCCACTATAAAGTTAAGTATTTTTCCCTTCACAATAAATAAATATTTGGGGAAAATACTTCAACAAATGAAATACCCTGTTTTTCCTCTACTGATTTTAGCATCCATTTGGGGACCCTACTCACAAGAAACATTATTGCAGTGTTCGCCTAATAGTGATTTTCTTATTTCCTAATTTTTTCTACATTTTAAAATTATTCTATAAGGAAGAGCTGTCCTTTCCTCCCTTTTATCTATTCAATTATTTATTTGTATGGGTTCATATATATATATGATTCTATGGCTTATAATCCAATGTTACTTTGTTCAAGTTGTTTTAGTTTTGGAGCACCTTTTGATTGGCTTGTGGGTCCTAGAAAAAGACTTCTTAGAGACATAAATATCGCCCTTAAAAAGATTTAAAAACATATTAAAATGATTTTTGTATTACACATTGTATCCAGAGTAATTTTTTTTTTTGCATTACACATTAAATACAGAATAAGCAAAGGACTCCTAAGTCAGTAAGAAAGTCAGATGACCAAGACTAACCATCTGAATAGGCACTTCACAAAGGAGGAAATTCAAATGGCTAATAAACAGATGAAAAGGAGCTCAATCAACCTCATTAGGAATCACAGCAGGGCACTTTAAAACCACAAGAGTATCAGGAATAACAGTTAAGGGATGTTGGGCTTAACACCTAGGTGATGGGATGATCTGTGCAGCAAACCACCATGGCACATGTTTATGTAACCTGTACATCCTGCACATGTACCCCAGAACTTGTTTGAAAAAAATCTTTACCATGTGCTACATCACAGTTTAATGTATTATACAAATTTAATGTATGTTTTTATTGTACATAGTTCCAAGTATTATTTCTATTACACTTTCTTTGATATTGTGCTTTTTAATTTCAAATGTGTGGGCTTTAATTTTTTTATTTCTAGTCCATCTGAGGTCAGAACAAAATGTTGAAATATTGTAGACACAAGTTTTAATCTTTGAGAAGAAAGTATACTTGTCAGGTGCAGAATTTTTATAAGCTTCACTAGTTCAAAATTGTTAGGCTGTATTCAAATATTCTCCAGCTTTAATAATTTTTGTTGGCTTATTTGTAACTGAATGTGCTGTGTTGAAATCTCCCATTATGATGATGACTGTCAATTTCTCCTTACAATCTTATCTATCTGGCATATGTATTAACATTTATAGATTTTTATTTCTCTAGACTATTTTCTTAGACATGTAGAGTTTATAATGACTGTCTTCCTGATAATTTAAAATTTTTGTATTATGTAGGGACCATCTGATAAGGTTTGGCTGTGTTCCCACTCAAATCTCAACTTGAATTATATCTCCCAGAATTCCCACGTGTTGTGGAAAGGACCCAGGGCAAGGTAATTGAATTGTGGCAGCCAGTCTTTCTCGTGCTATTACCGTGATAGTAAGTCTCACAAGATCTGATGGGCTTATCAGGGGTTTCTGCTTTTACTACTTTTTCATTTTCTCTTGTATCACCATATAAGAAGTGCCTTTCACCTCCTGCCATGATTCTGAGGCTTCCCCAGCCATGTGGAACTCTAAGTCCAATTAAACCTTTTTCTTCCCAGTCTCAGGTATGTCTTGATCAGCAGCATAAAAACGGACTAAAACGCCCTCCTTGTCCTGAATTATTTTATTTCATTTAAATTCTATTTTGTACTTGTCTGAACATAACAGTGCTCTTGTAGTTATCTTCTGGCTAGTGTTGCATGGTATATATTTTTCCATTCCTTCACTGTCACCTTTTCAATGTTTTTCTTTTACTTATGAATAAAATAGATTTTTAAAAATTTTTGCCCAACCTGACAAAGTTCATCTTATAAATGCTGGATTTGGTCTACTTTTATGACTTTTGGTAGACTTTGGCTGGTTTTAACAATCTTATCAAATCTATATTTGTATCACTTTTAATGCTTTTTTTCTTTTTATAGTTGGTAAGCCTTTGTTCATTCTTAATCCATTTTTGCTATTCTACTGGCTTAGAATTTTATACCCTTATATATAGATTGTCTTTTTAACTTCATAAATTAGACATTATTTAAATATGTATTTAAACTTACACATTTTATTTTCTTAATGTTTCTTCTTACATCTTAGACCAAAGACAATTCAGATCATTTTCCTTTTACCTGAACCAAAATTTCTTTGGTGAATATCTCTTGAAGGCAAATGATTTCTGTTTTGGTATACCTGAAAATGTCTTACAACACAATTTTCTAGGTTGGTAATTATTTCTATCGACAAATTGGAAATATTCCGTTGTCTACTGTCCTCTATTGCTGCTAACATCTGTCAAATTGTCCTTTTGTAGGACATGTCTATTTCTAGTTGCTGTAACAGTAACGGAAATGGACAAAGCCCAAGCCCCTGACTTCATACAAGGTACTGTATAAATCTACTAGGAACACATAGATGATAAACATATGTATGTATACATATGAGAAGAGGGCCACCATCCTCCAGATTCCAGAATGCTAGATCGACAGCTTGCACAGTGCACCTAAAAAGCTGCAGACACTCAACACCAGCCCATGAAAGGCAGCATATAGCATAATATATCATCAGAATATTAAGTGCTCAGAAAAGATAATAAAGCTGTGTGAGAAGGCAAAGAAAGTGACAGTGAATTCTATTTTGTATGCAATGGTTAGAAAATTGACTGGCAAGGATCTTGTTGCACAGTGCCCTTATGGCAGTGGGAGAGCTACCTCTGTGGCTGGCTATCTAAAGGCAAAGTGTCTCAAGGACAGAATAGCCATTGCAAAGGCCCTGATGTGGGATGAGTGTCACTGCTTCTATTAATTTGCCAGGACTTGCCATAACAAACTATCACAGATCGGGTTCCTTAAACCGTGGACATTTATTTTCTCACAATTCTGGAGGCTGGAAGCCCAAGATGAAGGTACCAGCAGGATCGTTTCTCCTGTGGCATCTATATTTGGTTTCCAAATGGTTGACTTACCCCTATGTCAGTCTGTCAGAAACACAGGAATAAAGTCAATGTGGCTGGAGTGAAGTATACAGAAATGTTCTGGAGAAAATATTAGAGAGGCAGCATTGGATGCATTCAGATTTACAGGGCATTTTTAAGACTTTGGAGAGTTTTAAGAAGAGGAGTGTTACGGACTGAATTGTGTGCTCTCCTGCCGACTTCATATGTTAAGGGCTAAATATGACTGCATTTGGCGATAGGGGCTTAGTAAACGTTAAGTTAGGTCATAAGAATGGAAATGTAATCCAATATGACTTGTGTCCTTACAAGAGGAAGAGACACATGAGATTTGCACACAGAAAAAAAGGCCACATGTGGTTGTCGGGAAAGTCAATCACATGTGCAAACCAAAGACAGAAGCCACAGGAGAAACCAACCCTGCTGGCACCTTGCTCTTAGGCTTACAGCCTCCAGAATGATGTGAAAATAAATGTCCATCATTTTTAAGCCAACTAGTCTGTGATATTTTGTTATGGTAGCCCTAGCAAACTACTGCAAGCAATGACATGATGCGGCTTCCTTTTTGTTGCAGCTAATTCTTTCCTCATAGCCTCTCCTAGCAGTTTAGGATACCTTACTATAATTTTGCCAGAATATTCATCTCTTCCATCCAAGGATCTAGGGTTTCTTGGAATCGTCCCCACATGGGCTGATCTTTTGTTGTCTTCATTTAATCTGGCATTTTAAATCTTGCACAAAATTCCTTTGTGTTCCTAACATGAAGAGTCAACTTCTCTAGTTCCCAATACTATTATATGCTATTATATTTTCTATCTGTTTTATATTTGAAAAATATTTCACTGGGCATCTGCAAAGATAGTATTATATAGATATGCTTACTTTAACTCTGTAGGAAGTCTGATGAACAGCCTTCTTAAATGAATATCGGCTATAGTAACAGATCTGTTAAAGGTTTCTTGATATAACAAGGTTGTGTGTTTAATAGTCTTTCTAGTTTATGAAAGTCTCCTAACCTACCTGGTAATGAAGCAGCAGACAAACAACATCTGGGCAGATATTTGTCTTGTTAAGTTAAATATGCACCTGGCCCCTTAATTATCAACTGAAATTGACAACTTCATCATCACAGAGTACTTTTCTGTCCCTGCCACAGTGGTGCAAGCAATTGGGTAATAATTAATGATTCTTTAAGTGCACTATTTCCTGTGAGTTCAATTTTTACTGTACCTATATTTAAAGAGCAACAACTCTGTTTGGTTTACCCATATTGACAAATGTTAAAATGAATGAAAAGTGCCATGCTTATGAGTATCTCAAGGGATCATCGATAATCACTTCTGACCTTTTATTAACTCCTCATAGTGCTTGCTTTATTTACATTCAACCTTATCAAATAACCATTAAGCATTAGAGTAATTTATAGGAACCAAATGTATATACTTCTATAAAAATGTTCATTACCATGTTATATATTAAAAGAAAATATGTAAATTACCAATATTGGGGAAAGAGTAAATAAGTTGCTATACCTGAACTAAACATCAGGCAAAAGTTTTAAATTACAATTTTGAAAGCAATATAAGAATATGAAAAAATGTTATATCAAAAGACATAAAATTCTCCGAATACATATTTTAATGAACAAATGAAAAAATAGGTAGACTAGCCATACCCCCAAATGAAAATTATATCACTGGAGAGCAGTAAAATGTTTAAGTAAATATTCTATTTACATTTTGAATAGATAAAACATGCCCATAATACAACATCCGAGAAATATAAAACAAGATGCATTTAAAAGTTAATGTCCACGACAGACTGACTGTCCCCAGTAACCTTGTTCAATTTCCTAAGCAGCTTTTCTGAAAACTGGTAGCTTTTGTTAGTTTTGCATTTTATTCCAGAGACAGACTATGTACTTAAAAAAATATGTATACAAAATCTTTTTTCACACAAATGGTAGCAGTAGTACCACACATTCTACACCTTGCTTTTTTTCACTCAATAATACTTGGGATACTTCCATGTCATTACATAGAAAGCTACCTAATTTTTAATTGCTATGTTTTATTAAATGAATTTATAATTTAACCATCTTGTATTCATGTATACTTAGGTTTATTCTAGTCATTTGCTATTCGAATTAATAGATCACCCAGTAGCCAGAGAGATCTATTTAAAATCAAAATGAGGTCAGACTTCTGATTTAAAGATAGCATTATAATGTTAGAATTTCTCCATTCATCTTCCTGGAAGTCTTTGTAAGTAAGGTAAAAAGAATTAGAAATATAAACATAGGAATCATAAATACTTTATTTGTAGCAGTGGGTAAAAAGAAAAATTCCACAAATGTTTATCCAGTTTATAGAAAATAAAAGTTAAATGAACTTATACATCAAACCCTGGGTCATAAAATTTTACCTAGTTTGAAACAAAGCCCTGATTGTTCTATACAAGCCTCTTAAAAGCACTTTGTGTCAGAAAGTTGTATATACTTCAAAGATTAGTAATCAGAGATTTGTTTCTGGTAACGACAGAATAGCTGGTTTCAGACCAACTCTGCCACTAAAAACAACTAGAAATGTTTAGGAATCTGTTTTTAAAACAGGTATTTAAAAATACTAGAGAACTAAAAAGGTAGTGAGAACTTTAAGATCCTTGAGAGAAGGAATTTATAAAGAGGTGATCTTGGCAATGATTTCACATGGCAAATAATTTTTTTTTCAATTTCACTTTAAGTTCCAGGATGCCATGTGCAGAATGTGCAGGTTTGTTAAATAAGTAAGCCTGTGCCATGGTGGTTTGGTGCACCTACCAATCGGTCACCTAGACATTAAGCCCCACATGCATTGGCTCTTTGTCCTGATGCACTCCATCCCCTTGCTCACCACCAACGGGCTTCACGGTGTGATGTTCCCCTCCCTGTGTCCATGTGTCTCATTGTTCAGCTCCTACTTATGAGTGAAAACCTATGGTGGTTGGTTTTCTGTTCCTGTGTGTGTTTGCTGAGGATAATTGCTTCCAGCTTCATCCATGTCCCTACAAAGGACATGATCTCATTCCTTTTTATGACTGCATAGTATTCCATAGTATATATGTACCACA
The DNA here is from genome assembly GCA_963573385.1 of Cacajao melanocephalus. NCBI lineage: Eukaryota > Metazoa > Chordata > Mammalia > Primates > Pitheciidae > Cacajao > Cacajao melanocephalus. Next base: position 17,930 of record CAUYLG010060246.1, on the reverse strand, counting down.
TTTTTAAAATCCAGTCTATCATTGATGGGCATATGGGTTGGCTCCATATCTTTGCTATCATGAATAGTGCTGCAATAAACCTATGTGTACATGTATATAACAGAGTGATTTATATTCCTTTGGGTATATATCCAGTAATGGGATTGCTGGATCAAATGGTATTTCTGGTTTTAGATTTTTGAGGAATCACCATACTGTCTTCCACAATGGCTGAACTAATTTACACTCTCAGCAGCAGTGCAAAAGCATTCCTATTTCTCCACAGCCTTGCCAGCATCTTTTGTTTGTTGACGTTTTAATTTGAATCACCATTCTGACTGGTATGAGATCCGTCATTGTGGTTTTGATTTGCGTTTCTCTAATGATCAGTGATAAGCTTTTTTGCCTATGTTGGCTGCATAAATGTTGTCTTTTGAGAAGTGTCTGTTAATGTCCTTTGCCCACTTTTTGATGGGTTTTTTCTTGTCAATTTGTTTAAGTCTCTTGTAAACTCTGGATATTAGAACTTTGTCAGACTGGTAGATTGCAAAATTTTTCTCCCATTCTGTGGGTTCTCCCAACACTGGTGATAGTTTTTTCTGTGCAGAAGCTCTTTAGTTTAATTAGATCTCATTTGTCAATTTTGGCTTTTGTTGCAATTGCTTTTGGTGACTTCATAATAAAATATTTGTCTATGCCTATGTCGTGAATGGCATTGCCTAGATTTTCTTCTAGGAATTTTGTGGTTTTGGGTTTTACATTGAAGTCTTTAATCTATCTTGAGTTAATTTTTGTAAAAGATGTAAGGAAAAGGGGTTCAGTTTGTTTTCTGTATATGGTTAGCCAGTTTTCCCAGCACCATTTATTAAATAAGGAATCCTTTTCCCATAGTTTGTTTTTGTCAGGTTTGTCCAAGATCAGATAATTGTTAGCTATGTGGTCTTATTTCTGAGGTCTCTATTCCATTGGTCTATATGTCTTTTGGTACCAGTACCATGCTGTTATAGTTACTGTAGCCTTGTAGTATAGTTTGAAGTCAGGTAGCATGATGCCTCCAGCTTTATTCTTTCTACTTAAGATTGACTTGGCTATATGGGCTTTTTTGTCCCATATGAATTTTAAAGTAGTTTTTCCTAACTCTGTGAAGAATGTCAATGGCAGTTTGATGGGAATACCATTAAATCTATGAATTATTTTGGGAAGTATGGCCATTTTCACAATACTGATTCTTCCTGTTCATGAGCATGGAATGTTTTTCCATTGATTGTGTCCTCTTACTTTTTTTGAGCAGTGACTTACAGCTCTCCTTGAAGAGGTCCTTTACATCCCTTGTTAGCTGTGTTCCTAGGTATTTTATTCTCTTTGTAGGCATCGTGAATGGGAGTTTGTACATGATTTGGCTCTCTGCTTGTCTATTGTTGGTGTATAGGAATGCTTGTGATTTTTGAACATTGATTTTGTATCCTGAGACCTTGCTGAAGTTGCCTATCAGCTTAAGGAGCTCTTGGGCTGAGACAATAGGATTTTCTAAATATACAATCATGTTGTCTGCAAACAGAATTTTACTTCCTCTCTTCCTATCTGAATACCCTTTATTTCTTTCTCCTGCCGGATTGCCCTGGCCAGAACTTCCAATACTATGTTGAATAGGACTGGTGAGAGAGGGCACCCTTGTCTTGTGCCAGTTTTCAAAGGAAATGCTTCCAGTATTTGACCATTCAGTATGATATTGGCTATGGGTTTGCCATAAATAACTCTTATTATTTTGAGATATATTCCATCAATACCTAGTTTATTGAGAGTTTTTAACATGAAGGGATGTTGAATTTTATCAAAGGCCTTTTCTACATCTATTGAGATAATCATGTGGTTATTGTCATTGGTTCTGTTTATGTGATGGATTATGTTTATTGATTTGCATATGTTGAACCAGCCTTGCATCCCAGGGATGAAGCTGATTTGATAATGGTTCATACGCTTTTTGGTGTGCTGCTGGATTTGGTTTGCCAGTATTTTATTGAGGATTTTCACATAGATGTTCATCAGGGATATCGGCCTGAAGTGTCCTTTTTTTTGTTGTGTGTCTGCCAGGTTTTGGTATCAGGATGACGCTGGCCTCATAAAATGAGTTAGGGAGGAGTCCCTCCTTTTCAATTGTTTGGAATAGTTTCAGAAGGAATGGCACCAGCTTCTCTTTGTCTTACTTGGGCAAGGGTTGGTCTTTGCGTTCTATTCAGGTCTTCATCTGACTGAATGAGACTCGCCCACATTGTAGAAAATAATATGCTTTCCTCAAAGTCCACCAATTTAAATGTTTCTCAGAGAGAGGGCAGAGCAAGACAGAATACAAGCTTTCACCAGTTATTCCCACCATCCCACAGAACACTAACAACAATCTGTACCCCAAAAAAAGCACCTCGTAAGAACCAAAAGTCAGGTGAGCAATCACAGCACCTGGTTTTAACTTCATATCACTGCAAGAGGCACTGTGGAGGGTAGGAAAGACAGTTTTGACTTCCCATTGCCACCCTTCCCACATTCCCCATCGGTGGCTGTGTGGTACGGAGCATCTATGCAGTAGGGGAAGAGAGAACACAGTGATTGTGGGACCCTGCATTGAACTTAGTGCTGCCCTGCCATGGCAGAAGGCAAAACTGGGCTAAACTCAGCTGATGCCCGCCCATGGAGGGAGTCTATAGACCAGCCTTTCCCAGAGGGGAATCGCCGCTCCTAGTGGTCAGAACCTGAGTTTTGGCAAACCTTACCACTGTGAACTAAAGTGCTCTGGGGTGCCAAATAAACTTGAAAGGCAATTTAGGCCACAAGGACTGCAATTCCTAAGCAAATCCTAGTGCTATGCTGAGCTCAGAGCTAGTGAATATAGAGGGCAGATGATCTACTGAGATGCCGGTGCTTATACCATCCCTCCCCCAACCCCAGGCAGCACAACTCACAGCAACAAAAGTGACTCCTCCTTTCTGCTTGAGGAGAGGAGATGGAAGAGTGAAGGGAACTTCATCTTGCATCTTGGATACCAGCTCAGCGACAGAATGATGGGGCATCAGGCAGTCATGAGGCCCCCATGAGTAAAGAGGGGGCCATTGGGCACTGAAGAACCAGCAGCAATACCCAAGTATTATGTCAAGGGCCTTATGTGAGACTCTGAGATGTGCTGGCTTCAGGTGAGACCCAGCACATTCCCAGCTGCAGTGGTGACGGTGAGAGACTCCTGCTTAAGAAAAGCAGAGGGAAAAGTAAAAAGGACTTAGTTTGTAGCTTAGGTAACAGCTTGGACACAGTGGGGTAGAGCACTAAGCAGACTCTTGTGGTCCCTGATTCCAGGCCTTGGCTCTGGCATGGCATTTCTGGACCTGCCCTGGGCTGGAGGAAAGCCTACTGCCCAGGGTGAGTCCCAGGCCTGGCAGCCCTCCCCACAAGCTAACTGAAGAGCATTTGGGCCCTATGTGGACATCAGCAGTAACCTGACCGTACACCATTGCCATTGGTCTGTGGTGGTGTCCATGGGGAGAGGTTCTTAGGCCTGTGGAAAGAGAAGGGAAGAGTGGGAAGGATTTTGTCTCGTGGTTTGAGTGCCAGCTTAGCCACAATAGAACAGAGCACCAGATAGATTTCTTAGGTTTTTGACTTCTGACCCCCAGATTTCTAAGGTTTTTGACTTCTGACTCCCAGGTGGAATCTCTGGACCCACCCTGAAGGGAAGGAAACAAGCCTGGCTGGCTTTGCCACCTGCTGAAGGTGGAGCCGTGGGACCTTGAATGAACATAAGTCATAGTCAGTCAGTGGTTACAGCGGGCCTTGGGTGAGATGCAGTGCTGTGATGGCTTCAGGTCTGACCCAGTGTAGTCCCAGTGGTGGTGGCTGGGACTTGTCCAAAGGGGTGCTTGTGTCACCCCACTCCTAACCCAGCTCTCTCGGAAAGAGACTCTGTTCATTTGAAAGGAAGGGAAGAGAACAAGAATCTCTGCCTGGTAATCTAGATAATTCTTCCAGATTGTATCCAAGACCACCAAGGTTTCTATGAATACCACTACGAGACAGCAAGAATCACAGCATTACTGTGTTGGGGATGCCCCCTAGTGCACATACAACTTAGCTACAACTCCCAACTCCCTTCAAATACCTGGAAAACCTTCCCAAGAAGTATGGGTACAAACAAGCCCAGACTGTGAAGACTACCTAACTTTTCAATGACAAGACACCAACAAACATCCACAAGCATCAAGACCATGACTTCACCAAATGAACTAAATAAGAAACCAGGGCAAGTCCTGGAGAAACCGATAGATGCAACCTTTCAGAGCAAGAATTCAAAATAGCTGTTTTGAGAAAGCTCAGTGAAATTCAAGATAGCACAGAGAGGGAACTCGGAATTCTATCAAATTTAACAAAGAGATTAATTAGAATTGAGCAGAAATTTGGGAGTTGAAAAATGCAACTGATACACTGAAGAATGCATCAGAGTGTCTTAAGTACAGAATTCATCGAGAAGAAACAATCTGATCTCAAAGACGGCCCATTCGAAAATGCACGCTCAGAGGAGACAAAGAAAAAGAATGAAGCATGCCTACGAGATCTAGAAAGTAGCCTCAAAAGGGGAAATCCAAGAGTTATTGGCCTTAAAAGGTTGAGAAAGAGATATGGGGGTGAAAAGTTTATTCAAAGGAATAATAGCAGAAAACTTCCCAATCCTAGGAAAAGATCAATGTTCAAGTATGAGAAGTTTATAGAACACCAAGCAGATTTAACCCAAAGAAAACTACCTCAAAGCATTTAATAATCAAACTCCCAAAGATCAAGGATAAAGAAAGGTTCCCAAAAGCATCAAAAGAAAAGAAAAACAAATAGCATACAATGGAGCTCCAATGCATCTGGCAGCAGACTTCTCAGTGAAATCTTTCAGGCCAGGAGAGCATTGCATACCATATTGAAAGTGCTGGAAGAAAAACCTTTTATCTTACAATAGTATATCCAGTGAAAATACCCTTCAAACATGGAGAAATAGACTTTCCCAGATTTAAAAAAAAAAAAAATTTTTATCAACACCAGACATGTCCTAAAAAAATGCTAAAGGGAGAAAGAAAAGAGAGAAAGAAGGAGAAAGAAAGATGGAGGGGAAGGAAGAAGAGGGAGGAGAAGAGAGGAGAGGCATTAATGAGCAATAAGAAACATTCAAAGGTACAAAACTTCCTGGTAATAGTAAAGACACAGAAAAACGATGAATATTAAAACACTGTAATTGGTGTGTGTAAACTACTCATATGTAGAAAGACTAAAAGATGAACCAATCAAATAACTTACAACTTTTAAAGATTGACAGTGCAATAAGATATAAATAAAAATAAATGAAAAGTGGGGGAGTTTTATGGAGTTTTTATTTTTTTTGCTCATTTGTTTCTGTAATCAGTGTTGTCATCAGTTTAATGGATTATAATACAGTATTTGCAAGCATCATAATCTCAAACAACAGATACACAAAAAATTTAAAGCAAAAAAATTATACCACCAGAAATAATCACCTTCACTGAAAGTAAGATTTGAAAGGAAGAAAAGACCACAAAACAACCAGAAAACAAACAAAATGGCAGCAGTAAGTTTTTACTTATCAATACCATTGAAGTAAACAGACTAAAGTCTCCTATCAAAAGACACAGTGGCTGATTGGGTTTTGTTTTTGGCTTTTTTTCCCCAATTACCTACTGCCTATAAGATATACCCTTCACCTATTAAGACAAATATAGACTGAAAGTAAAGATGTGGAAATAGATATTCCAGCCAATGGAAAACAAAAACGAGCAGGAGTAGCTATACTTAGACAAAATAGATTTCTTAAAAAACTGTGAGAAGAGACAAAGAATGTCATTATATAATGATGAAGAGGTCAACTGAGCAAGAGGATGAAATAATTGTAAATATATATGCACCCAATGCTGGGGCGCACAGACATACAGAGCAAATACTATTAGAGCTAAAGACAGATATAGGGAGTGTCTGGCAAGATGGCCAAATGGAAGCAGCTCTAGTCTGCAGCTCCCAGCAAGATCAACGCAGAGGCAGGCGGCTTCAACATTTCCAACTGAAGTGCCCGGCTCATCTCACTGGGATGGTTAGACAGTGGGTCCAGCCCACAGAGGATGAGCAGAAGCAGGGATGTCACCACACCCGGGAAGTACAAGGTGTCAAGGAACTCCTTCTCCTAGCCAAGGGAAGCTGTGAGGGACTGTGCCATGAGGAATGGTGCACTATTGCTCAGATACTACACTTTTTCCATGGCCTTTTTAATCCGCAGACCAGGAGATATCCTCCGGTGCCTATACCACCAGGGCCCTGGGTTTCAAGAACAACACTGGGCGGCCATTTGGGCAGACACCGAGCTAGCTGCAGGAGATTTTTTTTTTCATAACCCAGTGGCGCCTGGAATGCCAGTCAGAGAGAACCATCACTCCCCTGGAAAAGGTGCTGCAGCCAGGGAGACAAGAGTTCTAGCTCAGATCCCACCCCCATGGAGCCCAGCAAGCTAAGAGCCACTGGCTTGAAATTCTTGCTGCTAGCACAGCAGTCTGAAGTCAACCTGGGACGCTTGAGCTTGAAGGGGGACGGGTGGCATCAGCCACTATTGAGGCTTGAGTAGGCTGTTTTCCCCTCACAGTGTAAACAGAGCCACAGGGAAGTTCAAACTGGGCAGAGCCTACCACAGCTCAGCAAAGCCAGACTACCTCTCTAGATTGCTCCTCTCTGGGCAGGGCATCTCTGAAAGAAAGGCAGCAGCCCCAGTCAGGGGCCTATAAATTAAAATCCCATCTCTCAGAAGCACATCAAAAAGCTTACCCATCATCAAGTCAGCTTCATCCCTGGGATGCAAGGGTGGTTCAACATACACAAATCAATAAACACAATCCATCACATAAGCAGAACCAATGAAAACCACATGATTATCTCAATAGATGCAGAAAAGGCCTTCGATAAAATTCAACATTCCTTTATGTTAAAAGCTATCAATAAAATAGGTATTGAATGCATTTCAACATAATAAGAGCTATTTATGACAAACCCACAGCCAATATCGAATGGTGCTGGAAGCATTCCCTTTGAAAACCGATACAAGACAAGGATGCCCCCTCTCACCACTCCTATTCAACATAGTATTGGAAGTTCTGACCAGGGCAATCTGGCAAAAAGAAATAAAGGGTATTCAGATAGGAAGAGAGGAAGTCAAATTGTCTGTTTGCAAATGACATGATTGTGTATTTAGAAAAACCAATTGTCTCAGCCCAAAAATCTCCTTAAACAGATAAGCAACTTCAGCAAAATCTTAGCATACAAAATCAATGTGCGAAAGTCACACACATTCCTATACACCATGGCAAGGTGTCAGGGACACACTTGAGGAGGAAGTAAATGAAATTGAATTACAAAACATCAATGAAACAAAAAGTTGGTTTTTTTTTGAAAAGATAAAATTGACAAAACTTTAGACTAAGAAAGCAAAAAGATTCAAATAAATCATAGATGAAAAATGAGACATTACAATCAACACTGCAGAAACTCAAAGGATCTTTAGTGGCTACTGTGAGCAACTATATGCCAATAAATTGGAAAATCTACAAGAAGTGGACAAAATTCCTAGACATGTACAACCTGCCAAAATTAAGCCATGAAGAAATCTAAAACCTAAACAGACTAATAACAAGTGATGAGACTGAAGCCATAATAAAATGTCCCAGCAAAGAAATGCCTGGGACCCAACAACATCACTGTTTAATTCTACCAAACATTTAAAGAAAAACTAATATCAATCCTATTCAAACTATTTCAAAGATAGAAGAGTGAACACTTCCAAACTCATTCTACATGCCAGTATTACTCCGATACCAACATCAGACAAATATACATTTTTTAAAACCCACAAAACTAGAGGCCAATATCCCTGATGAATATTGATGCAAGAATCCTCAACAAAATACTTGGAAACACAATTTAATAATATACTAAAAAAAATCATTCATCATGATCAAATGGGACTTATCCCAGGGATGTAAGAATAATTCCACATACAAAAATGTGATACATCATATCAACAAAATAGAGGACAAAAAGTATATGATCATCCCCATTGATGCTGAAAAAGCATTTGATAAAATTCAATATCCCTTCAGAATAAGCCTCAAAAAACAATTATTGGCATAAAAGGTTTTTAATACCCATTTTTAGACTGCATTCTAGCCTGGGCAATAGAACAAGAATCTCGTTCTCTCTCCCTCTTTCTCTTCCTCATTCTTTCTCTCTTACATTCTTTTTTTTTCTTTCTTTCACTCACTTTCTTTCCTCTTTTTCTTTCTTTCAAAAATAAAAAATAAAATTAAAAAATAAAAAACTGGGTATAGAGAGAACATACTTCAACACAATACAAGTCACACACAACAGACCCACAGCTAGTATCATACTGAATGGGGAAAATCTGAGAGCCTTTACTCTAAGATGTGGAGCATGACAAAAATGCCCATTTTCACCACTGTTATTCCACTTGGTATTGAAGAGCCCTAGCTAGAGCAATCACACAAAAGAAATAAAGGACGTCCAAACTGAAAAGAAATCAAATTATCCCTGTTTGCAGATAATATGATCTTATATTTGGAAAAAACTAAAGACTCCACAAAAAAAACTGTTACAACTGATAAGCTCAGTAAACTTGCAGGATACAATATCAACATATAAAAATCAGTAGCATTTCTATATGCCAACAGCAAACAATCTGAAAAAGAGATCAAGAAAGTAATCTTATTTACAAAAGTTACAAATAAAATTAAATACCTAAAAATTAAAGACATGAAAGTTGTCTATAATGAAAACTATAAAACACTCTTTAAAGAAATTGAAGTCACACACACACAAAAAAAAAAAAAAAAACGGAAAGATATCCCATGTTCTTGGATTGGAAGAATGAATATTATAATGTCCATACTACCCAAAGCAATTTACAAACTTAGTGCAATCTGTATCAAAATACCAGTGACATTCTTCACAGAAATAGAAGAAAATCTTAGTTTTTACATGAAACCACAAAGACCCAGAATAGTCAAAACTATCTGGAGCAAAAAGAACGAAACTAAAGGAATCACAGTACCTGACTTCAAGTTATACTACAGAGCTTTAGTAACCAAAACAGCGTGGTACTGGCATAAAAACAGACACATAGACCAAAGGAACAGAATAAAGGATGCAGAAACAAATCCACAAACCTACAGCAAATTCATTTTTAAAAAGAACATACACTGGGGGAAAGACAGTCTCTTCAATAAATGGTGCTGGGAAAACTAGCTATCCATATGCAGAAGAATCAGACTAGACCCCTATCCCTCACCACATACAAAAATCAAAGTTGATTAAAGACTTAGATCTAAAATCTGAAACTACTATAAGAAAACATTAGGGAAACTTTCCAGGACATTGGAGTGGACAAAGATTTCTTGAGTAATACCAGACAAGCATAGGCTACCAAAGAAAAAATGGACAAACGGGAACTCATCAAGTTTAAAAAAAAAAAAAAAAAAAAAAAAAAAAAAAAAAAAAACAGCTGCTCAGCAAAGAAACAAAAAAGATAATAGACAACCCACAGAATGGGATAAAATATTTGCAAACTATCCATCTGACAAGAGATTAATAACCAAAATGTAAAAGGAGCTCAGACAACTCTAGGGAAAAAAAATCTAATAAGCAAATTAAAATATAGGTAAAAGATTTGAGTAGATATTTCTCAGAGAAGACATACAAATGGCAACAGGCATATAAAAAGGTGTTCGACATCACTGATCATCAGAGAAATGCAAATCAAAATTACAATGAGATGTCACCTCACCCCAGTTAAAAGGGCTTTTATCCAAAGACAGGCAATACAAATGCTGGCAAGGATGTGGAGAAAACCTCGTACACTGTTGGTGGGAACATAAATTAAGACCACTGCTATGGAGAGCAGTTTGGAGGTTCCTCAAAAAACTAAAAATAGAGCTACCATATGATCCAGCAATCCCACTGCTAGGTATATACCCCTCAAAAAAGGAAATCGGTATATTGAAGAAATACCTACGCTCTTGTGTTTACAGCAGCACTATTCACAATGGCCAAGATTTGGAAGCAACCCAAGTTCCGTCAGCAGACACAGATAAAGAAAATGTGGCACATATACCCAATTGTGGACTATTCAGCCACAGAAAAATGAGATCCTGTCATCTGTTACAATATGGATAGAAATGGAGATCATTATATTAAGCTAAATAAGCCAGGCACAGAAAATCAAACTTCATACGTTCTCACTTATTTGTGAGAGCTAAAAATGAAAACAATGAAACTCATGGAGCTAGAGAGTAGAAGGAAGGTTACCAGAGGCTGGGAAGGCTAACTGGGTGGGAAGCGGGTGTGGGTGCGGGAGAGGAAGGGGAATATGAAAATGGTTAGTGAGTACAAAAAAAGTAGAAAGAATGAATGAGACCTAGTATTTGATAGCACAGTAGGGTGACTATAGTCAATAATAATTTAATGGTACATTTTAAGATAACTAAGAGTATAATTGGATTTTTTGTATCAAAAAGGATAAATGCATGAAGAACTGGACACCCCATTTACCCTAATGTGATTATCACACATTGCATGCATCAAAATATGTACCTCGGAAATATATACTCCTAGTACATACCCACGACAATTAAAAATACAAAATGTTTAAAGGAAAAAATAAAATAAATGTTAATATCATACAAAAAGACCCTCACAGAAACACACAGAATAATGTTTAACCAACTATCCAGGAAATGAGCCCAGCCAAGTTGATACATAAAATTAACCATCACATTTCCTAATATTGAACAATTCTAACATTATCAGAATAAACACAACTCATGGAATATTATTTGCATCAATCTGCTACTGAATTCTTTTCTGCCACAGAATTATCAAAATATTTTCAATATTCAAAATAAAGATTTGTCTGTAATTTTCTATTTTCTCTTTGACAGGCTTGATATTAGCACGTTTTTCACATCATAGGATGAATGTGAAAGATTTCCATTTTCCATTCTATAGAAGTTTAAAGAGCATTAAAATTCCATGTTCAGCAAAGTTATGGTCATATATTTTCATGAAATCATCTGGGCCTGGTACATTTTGTAGAGCCTGGCAGTAACTCTTTGGCAAATTTATCTATTTCTTCTTCTGTCTTTGGTCTATATGTTTTAACTTTTTAAAGGTACATTTTGGGCCGGGTGCAGTGGCTCACGCCTGTAATCCCAGCACTTTGGGAGGCCAAGACAGGTGGATTACCTGAGGTCAGGAGTTTGAGACCAGCCTGACCAGCAAGGTAAAACCCCGTCTCTACTAAAAATACAAAAACTAGCCAGGAGTGGTGGTGGGAACCTATAGTTCTAACTACTAGGGAGGCTGAGACAGGAGAATCACTTGAACCCGGGAGGTGGAGGTTGCAGTGAGCTGAGATCGTGCCACTGCACTCCCGCCTGGGTGACAAAGCGAAACTCCATCTCAAAAAATATATATACATTTTGTTACTTCATACTTTCCTATAATGTCAACCAATTTTGTATAGGTATATTTGTAAATGTTGGGCAGAAATCACGTTATTCTGGTTCATTCACTTTCCTCTGGTTTTGCAATTAGTTCTGCATTGTTGTTTCTACTACATGATTTTATGTCTCTTTTAAAAAATGATTCAATGACCTAATAGTTTATATATGTATCTGATTTTTCCAAACTCATGCGTTTAGTTTCTATAAATGTTTCTATTTTCTAACATATAAATTTCTACTTTTTTTCTGCTTTTCTTGGGTTCATTTGATTATTTTATTCCTTTTTAATTCAATGTTTATTTTTTATGACCAAAAGAATTTTACAAATTCTTTCCAACTATTATTGAATTATACTATTTAAAAAATGAGTACACATAGAGCAAAGTTTTATAAGAAAGTACATCAAATCTATGTTCTATTTTCAAGGCTACTGGAATAGTAGCCTTGAAATATATAAAAGACATGAATAGTAGCCTTGAAATATATAAAAGATGGGTGATCATTTACTTGTGTTACTCCTTGGAAATATGGCAAAATAGCATAATATAACCAATTGAGAACTTGGGCTCTGCTGTCTTGCAGCTCTGGATTAAATTCTCGACCTTATTACTTACCTGCTTGTGTCCTTATCTGAAAAAATAAGGATTTTAAAAACAAAGATATTTATTACACAGAGCTGTCTCAAAGATGAAAAGTAAAAATCTTTATGAAAAGCATAGAATAGTACTTTGTCACATAAGTTCAATTACTCTATTTGCTTGTTTATGAAATAAGTGAAAACTACACTTCTGGTTTATTTCAGAAGGCTCATAGCATATCAGTATTCATTTACAGATGTCTGGACAAGAAGGCCTAGTTCAAACCCATGACAAATGCAGCCTATTCATTCACCACATATTCATGAGGGTTCATAGCTCCCACCAATGGATCTGAATGGCCCTTGGAATAAAATCTCCAGTGGCACCAACAGCTCCAGTTACGTCCATCAGCCTTGGGAGACAGTATAAACTCCCAGATGCAGCTCTACACACCCTGGTCCCTACTCACATCTCCCAACCTTCCTTTCCCTTCTAATAAAACTCTTCCAGTTTCTCAAAAAGCCATCTTGTCTGTGCAGCTTTCTCTATCACAGGCTTTCTGAAGCTTAGCACTACTAATATTTGCGAGCTAAATATTTGTTGTGGGGGACTGTCCTGGGCATTGCAGGATGTTTAGAGCATCCTTGGCCTCTCCCTACTAGATGTCAGGAGCAAACCCCACTCCCTCCCCAGATTGTAACAACCAAAAATGTCTATGGACGTTGTCAAGTGTCTCCTTCCAGGCAAAGTCGTTCCCACTGAAATCTGCTCCATCAAGAACGTTGTTACCCCTATATGCTTGGCTAACTTCAACTTATCCATAAAGTTTCAGCTTGGATGTCACACCTGTATCCCCAGTGTCAATACTAGGGCCTCTGTAATTAAATGAATAGGTGATCCAAAAAACAGCTCCATTATTCAGTACAAACGGAGAGGAAAGGAAGGGGTAGGGGCAGATATGAAATCAGGGAGCATTAGGGTAGCAGATTGGAAAAGGGGCTAGAATTATGTAAGAAAACAGGATGGCTTTTAGCTTCAGAAATGATTGGATTAAAAAGTGACATTAGGCTGGGCCGGTGGCTCACGCCTGTAATTCCAGCAATTTGGGAGGCCAAGGTGAGTGATTTGCCTGAGATCATGAGTTCGAGACCAGCCTGGCCAACATGGTGAAACCCCAGTCTCCAAAAAAGACAAAAGTTAGATGGGTGTGGTGGCGGGCACCTGTAATCCCAGCTACTCCAGAGGCTGAGGCAGGAGAATCGCTTGAACTGGAAAGGCAGAGGTTGCAGTGAACCAAGATGGCGCCACTGCACTTCAGGTTGGGTGATAGAGTGAGACTCTGCCTCAAAAAAAACAAAGTGACATCAACGAGGATGGAATTATAAAAAGAATGGATTGGGGTGGAAGAGGATGGAGAGAAGGAAGTATGAGTTCAATTTTTGTGTTTTATTTTTTTGAGACGGAGTTTCGGTCTTGTCACCGAGGCTTGAGTTCAGTGGCGCAATCTCGGCTCACTGCAACCTCTACCTCCTGGATTCAAGCCATTCTCTTCCCTCAGCCTCCTGAGTAGCTGGGATTACAGGCGCCGGCCACCACGCCAAGCTAATTGTTTTGTATTTTTTAGTAGAGACAGGGTTTGACCATGTTGACCAGGCTGGTTTCGAACTCCCGACCTCAATTGATTCACCCGCCTCGGCCTCCCAAAGTACTGGGATTACAGGCGTGGGCCACCGTGCACCACCAAGATTTCTGTTTTTGACGTAACAGTGTGAGGGGCCTATAGAACAGCTCAGTGGGGATGCTTTGGAGAGGCCAGTGCTCATGGCGTGAGATGGAGCAGTCGCTGTTCCCTTTCTTGGCGGGAGTTCTATCTGTGCCCTTAGAGGGCACCTAAGGTTCTTGTGAAACCCACAAACTCCCTTTTTTCCACCTCCACCCTACCATACCAAACACACATTTCCCTACCTTCGAAATCACGCGAACACCAATGCTGGAAGGAATCTAATGTTTAAATGGGATGAGGAAGGGATGAGACATGAAGAGCAAAGATGGGAGAGAGAGAATGAAGGTGGCAGAGAGAAGCTGTCTTCAGACCCTGCCTGCACTCGCCCTGGGTCTGTGGAGCTCAGGAAGGCACTTTAATCCGAACAGCTGCTGCCATCTAGTGGCCGATTCTTAGAACTAGAGGAACGGTTTCATGCGACCTGGACCAAAAGGGGCAAAAGCCAACAGGAGAAATGAGGGACTTGGGGAAGCCGGAAAGGTATTGGTAAGACAGACATGGGCTCTTCTCGGGGACCCAGGATTCTAACATCCAGCTCGGGATAGGGCACATGCACTATATTCAGGCTGCCCTCCATCTGCAGCAGCCCCTGTCAGGGAGGCCAGCTGCTCAGAGCCAGACCACTGCCCTGCCATCCTTCCCTGGCCTTTCTTTGCCCAGTCATAAGATCCCTCATGCCTGGTTGATGCTGTTCCTTGCTGAGGTTTTTCTCCTAATTATTAGCAGCCTGTATTACCAGTGCTTGTGTATGTTATTTCCTATTTGGAAATCCAACAAGCTTTTAATTAGAGAAGCAACAGGAAGAGATATTAAGCTATATTAATGCATCTGAAAACCCAGCACAGCTAAAAGAAAAATAATCTCATAGATCACAGCAGTGTTGAAAATTACAGTAACAGCTTCTAGTAAATAACTAAATGGAAAGTCCCAGAGAGGGTCAATTGTTGCCGGTTAATATTTGTAGCAAAGTACAGCATTTGATAATGCTGCTTCTTATACTTATGGGAAGCAAACAACAAGAGTTGGGATTTCTCCTTTAGATCCTAATTCCCAGATCCGGCTACAATGAATTTAATGAAAGTTTATCTTAGAAATACTTTCTTTGCCAATAACTCCTAGAAGGGTCTCTAGGATGCTTTTCTTTCCTAGGCATGTCACAAACATGACCATATCTCGGGTCTGAGGATAAGCACTGAAATAGATTGTTTGCAAAAATGCCTACAATTATTCCCCTCCTTGTTTTCACTCCTTGAATCTTGGCTGCCTTTGACTTATTTTGTCCAATGAAATACCGTGGAAGGCACTTGTTAAGGCTGAGCCTGCGCCTCAATAGGCTACCCAACGCACCAGGACATTTGAGAGAGTTCAGCCAAGATCAACAAAGCCATCTGTAGCCAAGGAGAGGGCTTGAAGGAACCAGAAGAACCACCCAGCTGTTCCCAGCCCAAATGGTTAATCTTCCGAATCATGAGCTAAGTAAATGATGGATGGCTTTTTTTGTTTTGTTTTTTTTGAGACAGCCACTCTGTTGCCCAGGCTGGAGTGTGGTACCTCTGCCTCCTGGGTTCCAGCGATTCTCTTACCGCAGCCTCCTGAGTAGCTGGGATTACAGGCACCCACCACCACGCCCGGTTAATTTTTATATTTTTAGTACAGATGGGGTTTCACCATGTTAGCCAAGCTGGTCTCGCTCTCCTGACCTCAAGTGATCTGCCCACCTCGACCTCTCAAAGTACCAGGATTACAGGCATGAGCCATAATGCCCAGTCAATGGTTGTTTTAAGACCCTAAATGGGGTCTTAGTGATAGCTAATAGATATAAGCATTATCACTAAATTGCATCCTAGGAAGTTTGTTTCCTGACTGAATGGAAAACCATGATACACAGTTAAAAAAAAAAAAAATTTGAGGGACAAGCTAAATAGGATTAAGGAGGTTGGGCCTTCTCATGATACGGATCAGGGAAGTCTCTGGATTTCCCTTTGGAGTCACTCAAAGTAACCCTGGCTATAAGTACATCTATCCAATCATTAGCACATTCTAGTTAAGCAGACAGATGAAATTTTAGTAAGGTATAATTCTGGTTGTTACTATACTTACCTAAATTCCTCATTTATTTCGCACCTAATCTATTGTAACAGCTAATTTCTCTTACTCTAGATTTATTTCTACTTCAATTTATATTGATGTCTACAATCAAACCAATTTTTGTCCTAATGTCTCTTTCAATATGCTGCTCCCCTGCTCAAAATTCAACATCTCCATATTTCCTGCCACACAAAAATAGTCTCTGCAAACAAAGTTAGCAAAATCAAATAATTAAAAGTTAATAAATTAGACCATAAAAATTTTAAATGTCATTTCTTCTAAACGTACTGTTAAGGCAATGAAGACAAGCCACAAACTGAGGGAAGATATTTGTAAATCATATATCTGATGAAGGCCTTGTATAAATAACATAGATTTTTAAAACTCTCACAATTCAATAAGAAATGAAATAAGCCAACTTTTAGAAAAATGGAAAAAGATGTGGATATTTACCCAAAAGAAAGATATGAGTAGCAAATAAACACATGACAAGATATTCATCAGCATAGATAAATGCAGATCAAAACTGCAATTAGATATTGCTGCACACCTATTAAAACAGCACTTTTTTTTTTTTTTCCTTGAGAGGGAGTTTTGCTCTTGTTGCCCAGGCTGGAGTATAATGGTGTGACCTCGGCCCACTGCAACCTCTGCCTCCCGGGTTCAAGCAACTCTTTTGCCTTAGCCTCCCAAGTAGCTGGGATTACAGGTCCTTGTCACCACGCCCAGCTAATTTTTTGTATTTAGTAGAGATGGGGTTTCACCATGTTGGCCAGGCTGGTCTCGAACCCACCTCTGCCTCCCAAAGTGCTGGGATTACAGGGGTAAACCACTGTGCCTGGCCAGAATAGCTTTTTAAAAGCTAACAACATAGAGTACTGGTGAGGATGTAGAGCAACTGGAACACTGATATATTTCAGGTGGATATGCAGAATTGTACAACCACTTTGGAAAATGGTTTAACAGTTTCTTAACAGGGGATAGAATTATTACATAAACTTGAGCACATTCACTTTTGAAATCGTATATAGACTTTTAAAATAGCTAATTACAATAACCAAATTTAAATTGAAATTTTAAAATGCTGAAGACATTAAATATAAAAAAATAGTTCATTCTATAATAGTATTAGCATAAAAATACAGTTTAAGTTGGATAAAGATGAGTAAAACTCAACTTTTAATGTTTAATATTATTACATTGGTTGGATCTGAATTTACAGATCCTCCCAAATAAGTCTGACTCATGCTAATGAGCTAATTCAAAGCTAATTACAGCAATGTTTTTAAATACTTTTTAACTTTTTAAAAAACTTTATTGATATGTAATTCAGATACCAGGCAACTCACCCATTTAAAGTGTACAGTTCAGATGGTTTTAGTATATTCACAGATATTTGCACTCATCACCCCAGTCAATGTAAGAGCATTTCATCAACTCAGAATTAAACCTCACACCCTTTAGCAATCATCCCTGTATCCACCACCCCCATCCTCCTTCAGCCCTAAGTAACTCCTATTCCACCTTCTGTTTCTACAGATTTATCTGTTCAGGAATTTCACATGAATGGAACCACATAATATATTTTGTGACTGGCTTCTTTGACTTAGCCTAGCATTTCCAAGGTCCATTTATATTTTGCATGTGTCAGTACTTCATTCCCTTTCCTAGTGTTCACCTATAAGCTTTTTCTTTTTCTTCTTTCTATATATAGACATCTATAATGATAAATTCTCCTATAAGCTTTGCTTTAGCTACATTCTATAAATTTTTGGTATATTGCTCTTTATTTTCACTTACCTTAAAGCAGTTTCTGATTTTTTTTTTTTTTTTTTTTTTTTTTTTTTTTTTTTTTTTTTTTTTTTTTTTAAGAGTGTATATGTGTTGGCCCGGGTGGGGGGGAGTGTCGGG
>CAUYLG010060245.1:0-22564 GCA_963573385.1 Cacajao melanocephalus | reverse complement strand
GGGCGCGGTGGCTCACGCCTGTAACCAAGTAGTTTGGGAGGCCAAGCCTGGCGGATCACCTGAGGTCAGGATTTCAAGATCAGCCTGGCCAACAAGGCGAAACACGCTCTCAACTAAAAATAAAAAAATTAGCCGGGTGTGGTGGTGAACGCCTGTAATCCCAGCTACTCTCGAGGCTGAGGAAGGAGAATCGCTTGAACCTAGGAGGCAGAGGTTGCAGTGAGCCAAGATGGCGCCATTGCACTCCAGCCTGGGCAACAGGAGTGAAACAACCAAAAAACAAAACAAAACAAAACAAAAAACACACACACACAGAACAGCTATGTACATGACATTTACATTGTATGGTGGGATAAGTAATCCAAAGTCAATAAGAGGTGGTTGAGTGCAATGGCTCACTCCTATGATTCCAGCACTTCGGGAGGCCAAGGTGGCAGGATCAGTTGAGGCAGGGGTTCAAGACCTACCTAGGCAATATGATGAGACCACCACCCCATCTCTATGGAAAAAAAAAAATTAGCTGGGCATGGTGGCACGCACCTGTGGTCCCAGCTACCTGGGAGGTGGGAGGGTCACTTGAGCCCAGGATTTTGAGGCTGCAGTGAGCTGCACTCCAGCCTGGGCAACTTAGTGAGACCTTGTCTCGTTTAGAAAAAAAAAAAAAAGCCGGGCGCGGTGGCTCACGCCTATAATCCCAGCACTTTGGGAGGCCGAGGCAGGTGGATCACAAGGTCAAGAGATCGAGACCATCCTGGTCAACATGGTGAAACCCCGTCTCTACTAAAACAATACAAAAATTAGCTGGGCATAGTGGCACATGCCTGTAGTCCCAGCTACTTGGGAGACTGAGTCAGGAGAATTGCTGGAACACAGGAGGCAGAGGTTGCGGTGAGCTGAGATCACACCATTGCACTCCATCCTCGGTAACAAGAGCGAAACTCCATCTCAAAAAAAAAAAAAAAAGGCCTGCTGCTGTGGCTCACGCCTGTAATCCCAGCACTCTGGGAGGCAGAGGTGGGCGGACACTTGAGGTTAGGAGTTCGAGATCAGCCTGACCAACATGGAGAAACCCCATCTCTACTAAAAATATAAAATTAGCTGGGCATGGTGGCATGCACTTGTAATTCCATCTACTCTGGAGGCTGAAGCAGGAGAATCACTTGAACCCAGGAGGCAGAGGTTGCAGTGAGCCAAGGTCACGCCATTGTACTCTAGCCTGTGCAACTAGACTGAAACTCCATCTCAAAAAAAAAAAAAAAAGGAGAATGTGTGTTGGTTACATATAGATACAGTCATATGCCATGTAATAATGTTTCTGTCAATGATTGACCACATATAAGACAGTGGTCTCAGAATATTTTAATACTATAGTTGTACTGGACCTTTTTTTTTTTTTAATTTTTTTTTGAGACGAAATCTCCCTCTGTTGCCCAGGCTGGAGTGCAATGGCGCCATCTCGGCTCACTGCAACCTTTGCCTCCTGGGTTCCAGCCTTTCTTCCTGCCTCAGCCTCCCGAGTAGCTGGAATTACAGGCACATGCCATCACACCCCGCTAATTTTTGTATTTTTAGTAGAGACAGGGTTTTGCCATGTTGGTCAAGCTGGTCTTGAACTCCTGACCTCAGGTGATCTGCCCACCTCGGCCTCCCAAAGTGCTGGGATTATAGACGTGAGCCACTGCGCCTGGCCATACTGGACATTTTCTATGTTTAGATACACAAATATTTACCATTGTGTCACAGCTGCTTCCAGTATTTAGCACAGTAACACGCTGTATGGATACATAGCCTAGGAGCTGTAGGCTACCCCATATAGCCCAGGTGTGTAGTAGGCTAGACCATCTAGGTTTGTGCTAAGTGCACCTGTGATGTTTGCAAAGGATGAAATTGCCTAGCAATGCATTTCTCAGAACACATCTCTGTTGTGAACTGTACTAAGCCATTTTATGTAAGGGACTTGAGAATCCTTGGGGGTCCCAGAAGCAATCCCCCACCGATACAGGGGGACAAGTGTGCCTACCAGTCTGTGTCCGCGCCATGGAAAGTACTGTGCTTCTGGGGCAGCTACTGACAGGGCAGGCATTTCTCACCTTGATCCTGCTGCTCAGAGAGGCGAGGAGGAACATAGTCAAGACAAAAGCCAGCCTGGGAGGTGTGGTCGGTGCAGGGTTAGAGAGGGGACACACAGGCCGATCGCCTGGGCGGAAGTGGGCATGCCAGGAAGAGGGGCCAAGGCAGCACAGTGGAAGGAACACACCCCGTGGCAAGCAGGCCAGGGGCAAGCTCAGATCTGGGCAAGAGCACCGGAAGCAGGTCCAGAAGGAGTCATGGAGGCTTTGCAACCAGGCAGAGGATCCTGGGTTTATGCTCAGACCAAGGAAAGCTTCTGGGCAGGAGAAGGGCTCCCATACTATAGAAAGGACAGCTGGGAGCAAGAGCAGGGAGCACCAGGGATAGCACAGGGCCAGAGCGGCGGCTCGGAGCTGGACTAAGGAGCCCAGGAAAGAGCTGAAGTAAGAGCCCTGGGACTGGCTGGTGCCTGAAAGGGAGGCTGGGCCATGGGCAGCCAGGGTTGGGCTCCCATCCATCCTTCCTTGCGGAGGAGCCCAAGGAGGGCCCAGCCCCCTACCAACCCTTGCATCCCTATACTCACTCATCATAAAAGGATTTGCCAGTATCTGCACCAGGCTCCTCCATCCCTGACTCTGGGGTGGGTCACAGGGCCATATGAACTATAATGAAATAATACAATACCTTGCCCAAGGTAAGTGGGCCCCTAAAGTCTCCAATTATGGTTTGCTTCTAACCTAACCAGAAGGTTAAAGTCAGGGAGGACTTCCTGGAGGAGGAGGTATCTGAGCTCAGCCTGTGTCCTGAGAGACATGGGGAGCTACTGACAGGCTTTAAGCAGAGGAATGACTTAGAAGCTTTGCATTCTACACAGATTGACCTCTCTATCCTAAAACTTCTGGATTTCACAGATCACCACCTTCTGTCTTTCCTCCCAATATGTTTAATATTAATATTTAACTTTTCAATCCATCTAGACTTTTTAAAAAAACAACATAAATATATATACCTGCTATGTACCCACAAAAATTAAAAGTAAATTATTTTAAAAACACACATGTAAGTGAATAATTTCAAACATTCAAAAGCAGAGAGAAGAGCAGGCTGCATGCCCACATGCCCATCGCCTGGCTATCATGTCTTACATTTTGGGAACAGACTCAGAGCTGCCAGATTTTTATTTTTATTTATTTATTTATTTATTTATTTATTAGATGGAGTCTCACTTGGTTGCCCAGGCTGGAGTTTGGTGCGATCTCGGCTCACTGCAACCTCCACCTCCCAGGTTCCAGCAATTCTCCTGCCTCAGCCTCCCAAGTAGCTGGGATTATAGGCACCGGCCACCACACCTGGCTAATTTTGTATTTTTAGTAGAGACAGCGTTTCGCCATGTTGGCCAGGGTGGTCTCGAACTCCTGACCTCAGGTGATCTGCCTGCCTTGGCATCCCAAAGTGCTTGGATTTACAGGCATGAGCCACTGCGCCCAGCCCCAAATTTTAATTCTGTCAAGTAATGATTTAAGAAAAAAGAATATTTACTATTATCATAATTTCATAAAAGAAAGGACATTGTAACACACACATACACTAACACAAGAAAAACTAGCTCTGAATAAAGAAGACCTTAAATCAAAGAAGTTCAGGCTCTCCCAGCACTTGGGAGGCCGAAGTGGGCAGATCACCTAAGGTCAGGAGTTCAAGACCAGCCTGGCCGACAGAGAAGCCCCATGTCTGCTAAAAATACAAAAATTAGCTGGGCAGGTGCCTGTAATCCCAGCTACTAGGGAGGCTGAGGCAGGATAATCCCCTGAACTCAGGGGTGGAGGTTGCAGTAAGCTGAGATCATGCCACTTCACTCAAGCCTGGGTAGAAGAGCTAAACTCCCTCTCAAAAAAACAAACAAAACAAAAAAAGAAACAAAAAATAAAAAGAAATTCAGCTTGAAGGGAAAAATGCCACATTGTTTTTCCTTTGTTACGTCACCAGGGCACAGTCCATCCCGGGTTGGCACTGATCCTGGGCTGGAGCCGGGCTGCCCCAGCAGAGGACATGCCAGGAAGGGCTTGGCTGGTGTCCAGGAGCCCAGGCCGGGTCAGGTCAAGTGGTGTTGATGCTGGACGGGAGAGGCCAGCGGGGGACTCTTGTGGGATCTGAGGGGTTGGCCCATTTCAGTGTGGAAACAGTTCTCCTGCTTCTCTTCCTCTTCTTCAGTGCATGAAGATTCAGTCCTGGTTGGGAAGGGAAGTGGATATTTCCCTTCCTATAAAGGATGGTTGGGAGCCCGCGTGTTGGGAGAAAGAGAGAAAGCAACCGCTGGGCTGCTCACTGGGGCTGCCATCAAGCCTCTAGGGAAAGACGGAAGAGGACATTCGGATGGAGACAGAGATCAAGGTGTGGGACTCTGGAGAGGACCGCAGAAAAGGAGCCAGAGAAGGGATTCCCCGGTGGCATCTGAGGGTGTGGCCCAACCAGGGGGTCCGGATGCCGCCAGCCGAGTTGCCCAGGAGAAAGAACCTCACAGGTGTCGAGTGGACTCCATGCCCCCGCCACTGTCCTGACCACCCACATTTCTCGGGAATAAGACCTCCCACAGTGGCCTCCCAGCAGTAGCAATAGCCAGACTGGCACACACAGACTTTGTTTGACTGCCGGGAGGATGCTGCCACGGTGCTCCGGGGCAGGCAGGAACACCCTGGGGCTCGGAGGCGGCTTGGAGGAGGGCTGAGCTGAGCAAAGGGCCGCTCTCTGCTCAGGTTGGTGGGGAGGGAGCCCACCAATCCCAGACCCCTCAGGGCTCAGCGAGGGCTGCAGTAGCTGTCACTGCAGAGCTGAGAGGGTTTGGAGAGAAGGTACATGCCTTTTTGGCCGCATTGAGTAGCACCTGTAGCCAGTTAGTAACGCTTATTGGATAAAGAAATGATTAAGTGGATGTCAAAAAAAAAATGTTGCCTTTGCTTCTTTGTACCCAAGCCTCAGTTCCCTCAGCTACACACTGGGGACACCACTTACCTGGCTGAACTGTTGTGAAATTTAAATAAGCCAGGTTAACTTCTTTACCCCCTCCTTTAAGACACACCTCTGACACTGCCTCCTCCAAGAAGCCCCCTCTGCCTTCCCCTGTGAATGCGACGCCCCTCTGGGCTCTAGGGTATCTTAGAACGATGCCTTCTCTGCTCTTTGGGAACCACCCTGTCTCCCTGGAGTTGGAGCAACTGCAGGGGAGGAGCCACACCTGACTAATCTCCGGGTCTCCCAGCGGGTAAGTAAGTGGCATCGGCGCAGGGCTGTGCCCGCTGCAGGCACTTACTGAAGGACGCACTTGGCAGAGAGCAGGCAGCCGGCCAGCGAGCTCCTCTCTCCCTAGCTGACTGCCTGGGCAGGAAAGGCCGGTTCAGGAGACCCAGCCTCCCTTGGCTGTTGTCACCTCTGCCTGCATTTCCAGCCCCCTTGGTCAAGGGTTCAATTTTAGGGTTCCAGTGGGAGGCCAGGAGACTCACTCCGGGCACTTCTTCCATGTCTTTTGTTTTGGTTTGGTTTGGTTTGGTGTTTTGAGATGAGTCTTGCTCTGTCACTCAGGCTGGAGTGCAGTGGCACAATCTTGGCTCACTGCAACCTCTGCCTCCCAGGTTCAAGCAATTCTCCTGCCTCAGCCTCCTGAGTAGCTGGGACCAGCTAATTTTTGTATTTGTAGTAGAGACAGGGTTTCACCAGGTTGGCCAGGATGGTCTCATCTCCTGACCTTGTGACCCACCTGCCTTGGCCTCCCAAAGTCCTGGGATTACAGGCGAGGCATATAATGTGTAATAATCACAACAGGGGAAATGATGTAACCATCACCTCAAGCATTTATCCTTTCTTTCTGTTACAAAAAATCTAATGATACTCTTTAACTCTTAATTGTACAATAAATTATTGTTGACTGCAGTCACCCCACTGTGCCACCAAATATGGATCTTCTTCATTCTATCCAACTATACCATTAACCACCCCTACTCCACCTCACCCCCCAAACTCACTACCCTCCCAACCTCTGTTAACCACCTATCTCCATGAGTTCAATTAATTTTAATTCTTAGATCCCCAGCTAGGCGTGGTGGCTCACGCCTGTAATCCCAGCACTTTGGGAGGCCAAGGTGGGTGGGTCACGAGGTCAGGAAATCAAGACCAGCCTAGCCAACATGGTGAAACCCCATCTCTACGAAAAATACAAAAGTTAGCTGGGTGTGGCTGTATTCACCTGTAATCCCAGCTACTAGGCAGGAGAATCGCTTGAACCCGGGAGGTGGAGGTTGCAGTGAGCCAAGATCTCGCCATTGCCCTCCAGCCTGGGCAACCAAGCAAGACTCCTTCTCGGAAAAAAAAAAATACAAAGACCTGGAAGAAGTGCCTGGAGTGAGTCTCCTGGCCTCCCAGCGGGACCCCAGAATTGAATCCTTGACCAAGGGGACTGGCAATGCAAACAGAGGTAACAACAGCCAAAGGAGGCTGGGTCTCCTGAACCGGCCACATCTGTCCAAAAAAAAAAGAGGCCAGGTACGGTGGCTCACACCTATAATCCCAGCACTTTGGGAGAGCAAGGGGTGCGGATCACGAGATCAGGAGTTCGAGACCAGCCTGGTCAGCATGGTGAAAACCCATCTCTACTAAAAATACAAAAAATTAGCTGGCCATGGTGGCCCACACCTTAGTCCCAGCTACTCGGGAGGCTGAGGCAGGAGAATTGTTTGAACCTGGAAGGCGAGGTTGCAGTGAGCTGAGATTGCGCCATCGCATTCCAGCCTGGGTGACAGAGAGAGACTCCATGTCAAAAAAAACAGAGGCAGGCGCAGTGGCTCAGGCCTGTAAACCCAGCACTTTGGGAAGCTTCAGCAGGCGGATCACCTGAGGTCAGGAGTTTGAAACCAGCCTGGCCAACATGGCAAAATCCCATCTCTACTAAAAATACAAAAATGAGCTGGTCCCAGCTACTCAGGAGGCTGAGGCAGGAGAATGGCTTGAACCTGGGAGGCGGAGGTTGCAGTCAGCCAGGATCACACCATTGCACTCCAGCCTGGGTGACAGAGTGAGACTCCATTTCAAAAGAAAAAAAGAAAAAAAAATTAGCTCCCACAAATAAATGAGAACATGTGAAGTCTGTCTTTCTGTGCCTGGCTTATTTCATTTAACATAATAACCTCTAGTTCCATTCATGTTGTTGCTTTGTTACAAATGACAGAATCTCATTTTTTTGTTTGTTTTTTTGAGACGGAGTCTCCCTCTGTGGCCCAGGCTGGAGTGCAATATGTAGTCTCAGCTCACGGCACTTTTGCCTCCCGGGTTCAAGCAATTCGCCTGCCTCAACCTCCTGAGTGGCTGAGATTACAGGTGTGTGCCACCACACTCGGCTAATTTTTGTATTTTAGTAGCGATGGGGTTTCACCATGTTGGCCAGGCTTCTCTTTAACTCCTGACCTCAGATGATCCAACTGCCTCAGCCTCCCAAAGTGCTGTAATTGCAGGCGTGAGCCACCTCACCCGGCCCTTCCTTTATGATTTGGATGCCCTCTATTTCTTCCTCTTGTCTAATTGCTCTAGCTGAGACTTCCAACACTTTTTTTTTTTTTTTAAGATGGGTTTTCACAATGATGGCCAGGCTGGTCTTGAACTCCTGACCTCAGGTGATCCACCCACCTCAGCCTCCCCAACTGCTAGGATTACAGGCGTGAGCCACCGCGCCCAGCGAGACTTCCAATACTATGTTGAACAGCAGTGGTGAAAAGGCATCCTTATCGTGTTCCGTATCTTAGAGGAAAAGCTTTTGTTTTTTCCCCATTCACTATGATATTAGCTGTAGGTCTGCCATATATGGCTTTTATTGTGTTGAGGTATGTTCCTTCTATACCCAGTTTTAGAGGGCTTTGATTACAAAGTGATGCTGAATTTTATCAAATGCTTTTTCAGCATCAATTGAAATTATCATATGGTTTTTGTCCTTCATTCTTTTGATATGATGGATCCTATCAATTGATTCATGTATGTTGAACCGTCCTCGTATCCCTGGGATAAATCCCACTTGGTCATGATGAATAATCTTTTTAATGTGTTAATTCAGTTTGCTAGTGTTTTGTTGAGAATTTTTGCATCAGTGTTCCTAAGAGACATTGGCCTGTCGTTGTAATGTGTCGTTGTCTGGCTTGGGTATCAGGATAATACTGGCCGTGTAGAATGTGTTTGGAAGTATTCCCTCCTCTGTTTTTCAGAATAGTTTGAGTACAATTGGTATTAGTTCCTCTTTACATGTTTGGTAAAATTCAGCAGTGAAGTCACTGGTTCTTGGGCTTTCTTTGCTGGCAAACAGATTATTACAGCTTTCATCGCATTACTTGTTATTGGTCTGCTCAGGTTTTTGTTATTTTAATTTTTTTGAGATGAAGTTTCACTCTTGTCGCCCAGGCTGGAGCGCAGTGGTGTGATCTCTGGCTCAGTGCAACTCCACCTCCCGGGTAAAAGTGATTCTCCTGCCTCAGCCTCCCGAGTAGCTGGGATTACAGGCGCACACCATCACACCCAGCTAAGTTTTTGTATTTTTAGTAGATACGGGGCTTTGCCATGTTGGGCAGGCTGGTCTTGAAGTCCTGACCTCAGATGATCCGCCTGTCTCAGCCTCCCAATGTGCTGGGATTACAGGAGTGAGCCACCACGCCTGGCCAGTTTTTATATTTTTTTTAGTAGAGACGGGTTTTCACCATGTTGGCCAGGCTTGTCTCGAACGCCTGACCTCAGGTGATCCGCCTGCCTCAGCCTCCCAAAATGCTGGGATTAAAGGGGTGAGCCACCGTGCCCAGCCCATGGTTCAATCTTGATAGGTTGTGTGTGTCTAGGTATTCACCCCATTTCTTCTGGGTTTTCCAGTTTATTAGCATATAGTTGAGCAGAGCTGCCTCTAACGATCCTTTGAATTTCTGTGGTATCAGTGGTCATGCCTCCTTTTTCATCTCTGGTTTTATTTATTTGGGTCTTTTTTTTGTAGTCTGGCTAAAGGTTTGATTTTGCTTATGTTTTCAAAAAAACAACTTTTGTGTGATTGATTTTTGTATTGTTTCCTCCATTTCAATTTCTTTCTGCTCTGGTTTTTTTTTTTTTGAGACAGTCACTCCTGTTACCCAGCTGGAATGCAGGGGTGCAGTCATGGCTCACCGCAGCTTCGACTTCCTGGGCTCAGGTGATTCTCCCACCTCAGCCTCCCGAGTAGCTGGGACCACAGGCACTCGCCACCACACCAGGCTAGTTTTTATATTTTGGTAGAGACAGGGTTTCGCCATGTTGGCCAGGCTGGTCTCAGACTCCTGACCTCAAGTGATCCGCCTGCCTTGGCCTCCCAAAGCGTTAGGATTACAGGCATGAGCCACCGAGCTTGGCCTGTATTTTGATTATCAAATGCACTGTCACCCAGCAACAAGCTTGGCTGTTCTCTGACCCCCCTCCAACATGCCGAGTGGAGGCAGGCCCTTCTCCACTGCTGTGATGGGCATTTTCTCCCTTCCCTCTGAAGACAGTTATTCCTGCCTGGCTTTCAGGACATCAGGAGGACAGCTCAGCTTCCTCACCGAAAATGCCTAGATCACTGTCTTCTTCCACAGACTGGGGACCCTGCAGGGGCAGTGACCAGGCCATGTCTGTCTTCGCCAGCACTGCAAGGGTGGGCCCACAGCAGGCGTCAGGCATGGCTTGCTGACTGTCCCTGTGAGGACCGAGGGACTCCCTCCCTGCCTAGGGCAAGTGCGGCATGGCAAGATGGGCTCAGCAGCCCCATCCGGTGGGTCAGCACACAATCATGGGGCCCCTTGCCCTCAGGAGGAGCAGCAGTCCGCAGCAGTCCCAGGCTGGCACACAAGAGGTCAGATGGAAGCCAACACAGGCTCAGGAATAGCCCAGAGCCGAGGCATATATTTTGCAGGCAGGGCCCAGTGAAAAATGAAGGCAAGGTCCCCTTCTTAAAAACTACTAAGAATCTGGCCAGGCGCAGTGGCTTACGCGTGTAGTCCCAGCATTTTGGGAGGTCAAGGCGGGTGGATCACGAGGTCAGGAGATCAAGACCATCCTGGCTAACATGGTGAAACCCCATGTCTACTAAAAACAAAAAAATGTAGCCAGGCATGGTGTCACCGGCCTGTAGTCCCAGCTACTCGGGAAGCTGAGGCAGGAGAACCCTTGAACCCAGGGAGCAAAGATCGCACCACTGCACCCCAGCCTGGGTGACAGAGAGAGACGTCTCAAAAAAAAAAATTACTGAGAATCTGAGTAAGACAAACAGCACAGCACGATCAAACCCAGGGCCCTTTCTGATGGCACAGGTCACACACACGTAAAGCCGGCCCGGCCTGCAGGTGAGAGATGCATTCCAGGGGAGACGTCAGTCTCTGCCAGAGGTCCCAGCCTTTCACTGCTGGAGCCAGACGGAAGGATGCCATGCGCCTTGGGAGGACTCTCATGGTGTTCCAGGGGTCGGCATTCGCTCCACGGGGACACGCAACTCAAATGCACACGGGCACGAAAGAATGGCAGTTCTGTTTTAAAAAATTAAGTTTATAAATATTTCTCCACTGTACAAAGTTCTCCCAGCCCTGCCCACCCCCATCACTGTTCACATTTCTCATGTTTTTAAAATCCCAATTATATTTATTTTTTAAAATCATAAAATATATTTTTTTCTTTGTTCATATTTAAAACTATTTACAGGGGCACAGAGAAGCCGGGGTGGCCCGGCCGAGGTCAGGATGAGTCCGTGCAGGGGGACGGAGGGGGCGGGAAGAGGTGGAAGTAGCTCCTCTCGGTGGCGGGCGAGGGCGGGCAGCTGTCCTCTGCCGACAGGTACTGGCTGTGGGGCGTGGGTGGGGGCGGGTAGGGGTCTGAGTCCGAGTTCAAATCCAGGTAGTACTTGCTGGCCTTCCAGCGGCTGGCACTGTAGTCGCTGTCACACACATCGGTGCTGCAGGGCGTCGTCGGGGGCACCATTCCTCGAATGATGTAAGGCCTGGAAGGGACACACGCAGAGGAGTGGGTGCCAGAGGCACAACGCCCTGGTGGGCACAGGGGCCCCGGGGCTGCGAACGGGAGAGGGCGGTTCACTGCCGACTCCAGAAGAGGCAGGCCTGACTCTGGACCCACCCCGCTGTGTGGCCCTGGCGCACCCCTTACCCTCTTTGAGCCTCAACAGCCCCACTTCTGCCATGGGCATGCCTCTACCTGCCCTGTAGCCTGCCAAGCCTGGGCCCTGGCAAGGCGGCCTCTGAGGAGAACGAGGCCTTCAGAGCCTACTAGCTGACCTTGGCCTGGAGCTTACTTTGCCTCTCTGAGCTTTAGCTTCTCATTGATAAAAGCGGGGAATGAGCCAGGCACGGTAGCTCATGCCCGTAATCCTGGCACTTTGGGAGGCTGAGGCATGAGGATTATAAGGTCAGGAGTTTGAGACCAGCCTGACCAACAAGGTGAAACCCCGTCTCTACTAAAAATACAAAAATTGGATGGGTGCGGTGGCGTGCGCCTGTAGTCCCAGCTATTCAGGAAGCTGAGGCAGGAGAATCACTTAAACCAGGAGGCAGAGATTGCAGTGAGCCGAGATCACGCCATTGCACTCCAGCCTGGGTGACAGAGCAAGACTCCATCTCAAAAAGAAAAAAGAAAAAAAAGCAGGTGATAAAACAGTAAACATTTCAAAAGAGGCTTGTGACAGATGCACAAGATTCTGCCTGGAAACAGTGCCAGACAGAATAGGGGACTGGACAACTTCCCTGTAACATTGCTACTGTAAAGGCCAGCAACTGGTGTGGTCTGGCTGTGTCCCCACCCAGATCTCATCTTGAATTGTACTCCCATAATTCCCATGTGTTGTGGGAGGGACCCAGTGTGAGCTACTTGAATCATGGGGGCAGTTTCCCCCATACTGCTCTCATGGGAGTGAGTAAGTCTCATGAGATCTCATGGTTTCATAAGGAGAAACCTCTGGCTTGGTTCTCATTCTCTCTCTTCCCGGCGGCCGTGTAAGATGTGACTTGCTCCTCCTTGCCTCCTACCATGATCGTGAGGCCTCCCGAGCCACGTGGAACTGAGTCCATTAAACCCCTTTCCTTTATAATTACCCAGTCTCGGTTATGTCTTTATTCGCTGCGTGAGAACAGACTAACACAGCAACCAAGGGGCCTGGAATGCTCCCTTCCTGAGTTCAAGCAACCTGACTCAGGAGATGCCTCCTGTCTTCCCAGAGGCCACCTGCACCCAACTGGGGCCCAGAAACCCTGCATGCAGCTGTGTGAGTCCAGGATTGGAACCGTGGCGTGTTTGGGGGCCCCAGTCCTGTCACAGTGGGGCTTGCGACGGGTGGGAAGGTGCAGCTAACACCAGGTGTTGAGAAATGTGCAGCAGGATACTCCTCTTGGGGCCCAGCTGCCGCAAGGTCAGACGCGGAGGGAAGATGTCTCCGCCATGGAGCAGGACAGCATGAGCAAAGGCAGGAGGTGGGACGGGGACTGGAGAGACTGGCCTGCACAGTGTGGCTGTGACAATTCTGGAGACAGTATTCTGTGAGGCTGCCGGGACAGACTGTGACAGTCTGACATACTACTGTGGCATCAGGGAGCCACTGCAGCTCCTTGAGCAGGGAGATGGCCAGATCCAGAGGGGGATGGAAATGGGGGCTGCAGTTCCGGCTCCCCAGCCAAGCCTGGGAGTTCACAGAAATGGCCACTAGGTGGCAGGCGGCACCACGCTCAGGAGGCCCTGCTGCTCCACGGCCCCAAGCAATAAGGATGCGTGGTCCAGAGGTGGCCTGGCCCAGGCCCACCCCATCCCACCCCATCCCCCCTGGGGGTGGGGCCTAGTGCAGCTGGCAGGTGGGCCATGTTGGCTGGCATCAGTGGGTTAAAGGTCAGGAGGCTCACCCTGCCCCTTCCAGGCTCTCATTCAGCTCCTGCAGAGACCAGCGCACCTGGGTCCCACTTCTCCACACGCTCAGGCGCCCCTCCCCACCCAAGGAGGTGAGGCCTGTGACCCCAGCATGGGCAGCTCGGGGACGGGTGTCGGGCTGAGCAGCCCTGTGCGTTTCCTGGGCTCAAACAGGCTACTGTGGCAAGTGAGCAGCCTGGACCATCCTGGTGATGTCACACAATTGGGGGTCGATGGTGGGTGCTGCAGCAGCCTTCACAGACTTGTCCCATCCTAAGAAGACTGAGCCACCGAGGGGGCATCTCGATGGCCAGAGTCCCACAGCTGGACTCAAACACACAGTCAGACCCTGGAGCCCAAGACCTCGGCCCCCGTGCCTCGGCCTCCCTACAGTGGGATGTCGGGTGGGGTGGGAATGCCCCTGTGGCATCATTCAGGGCCCACGGTGCCACAGGCATGTCCCAGCTCCCCACAGGCGCATCCTGAAGAGCAGCTCAGAATGTGGGGTTCTCTTGGTTTCTGAACCCAACACGCACGCCCTGCTGGGTCAGCTGGGGAGGCAGCCTAGTATGGCTGGCAGAGCAGAGGGAGGCGGGGCTGGGCCTGGCACCTGCCCACCAGCCCCTAGAACCCCTCACCACTGGCATGGGGACATGGCACCTCCACCACAGGCTGGCGGGAACCCAAGGGCCATGGAAGGCTGTAGGGGGACGTCCTACCTGTACGGTCTTGCGGTGGCCGGAATGTTTGAAGAGTAGAACATGTCCATATTGTACAGCGAGGGGTCCGTGGCCGGGGAGGGCGGTGGGTTCAGGATCTGAGGACAGCCAAGCCAGGGTGACCCCGGGCTCTCCCTCCTCCCCTCCTTCCCTCCCTCTCCTTCCTTCATCTTCCCTTTCTTGCTTCCTTCCCTCCCTCCCTTCCTTCCTTCCTCCATTCTTCCTTCCTCCCTCCTTCCTTCATTCTTTCTTTCTCCTTCCCTCCTTCTTTCATTCCTTCCTTCCCACACCCCTCGGGCTTTTCTTGCAGGGATGGCGTCTGGCCCCCGGCTTCCTGGGACCCTTTTCTCTGGCTAGTTGGCAAATCTTGGGGACAGGAGGGGCAGCAGCAGCAGCCACCCGCCCCGAAGGTCATCTTGGTGAGAGGCAAAAGAAACCCAGGCACTTTTGGCCCCAGATGCCCGCACCGCTCCTGAGTACTGCCTTGTGACCAGATGCTGAGCTGTGAAGGCAGAGATGGGACTTCAGCCAGCCCCTTTGTGGCCGGCCCCCCTGTAGTGGGAGATGTCCCCGCAGGCCCTGAGTGTCCCCCACACCAGTGAGCACCTCACCAGGCTCCTCAGGGACCTTCCCAGGAACTGTCCTTCTGACCCTTCCTCCTCCCTCCATCGCGCACACTCCAGCTCCTGCAGTCACGCCCTTGTTCCGAACACCTAGGGGCTCTACGTCCCTGCTGAAGCCCTTACCCATGCACAGAGGTCGCCACGCTGAGGGAGGGGCCACGGCCCCACTCCAGACACAGGCACGCCTTTCACAAAGGCCTGCACTGACACTAGCCCCAAAGCCAGGATAGTAAATAGACAAATGTACCATGCGCACTTGCCCTCCAGGGCCAGGCAGCACACAACCAGCCCCACAGAGGGATGAAGGGAGCAGGGGCCCAGGGCCCAGACACCCACACAGGTCTGCACCTTCCAGCAAGTGCTGCTGATGGCACCCCAACCCAACATGCAGCTTCCCAAAGGGCGCAGGGCTTAGGTGGGTCTCCCGAGGCCATCCTGGAAAGCATACGGCCAGATCCGAGTGCCTACGAGTAATGGGAACGGAACTGTCAGTTATGCCCCGAGGGACTCAGTTCTCCCGGGCCCCCAGTGTGGTACAAGAGCCCAGCCTTTCACGCCAGACAAACCTGGGTGAAGTCCTATTTTACCACCTTCCGGCTGCAGCAGGATCCCTGGTGAGGGACTTCACCTGCCTCAGCCTCAGTTTCTTCATCTTTAAAACAGGCTAGACCCAGCACTTTGGGAGGCCGAGGTGGGCGGATCACTTGAGGTCAGGAGTTCGAGACCAGCCTGGCCAACATGGTGAAATCCCGTCTCTACTAAAAATACAAAAATTAGCCGGGCATGGTGGCAGGCACCTGTAATCCCAGCCACGTGGGAAGGTGAGGTGGGAGAATCCCTTGAACCTAGGAGGCGGAGGCTGCAGTGAGTCGAGATCACACCACTGTACTGCAGCCTGGGCGACAGATCAGGACTCTGTCTCAAAAACAAATAAATAAATACAAATAAAATAATACAATAAAATAAAGTAATGCAATGGGCTTGCGAAGGCCTGCTTCCTGGGGCTATCCTGACGGCTGGCAAGTAGCTTATGGGGAGTGCCCGGGCCCTTCCCCTGCCCTTTAGGAAGCAGCGCTGGGGCCTGTTCTTTCTGGGGAGGGTCCTTCCTTGGCCCAGAGAGCCAGTCTAGGGATTCCTCAGGATTTAACCCCAACATCGGGAGGGCGCAAGACTGGGGGTGTTTTGGAGGGTGCTTCAAAGAAGAAACCAGATAGGAAGGCAGCAGAAAGAGCTTCCTGCAGCTGCCCATGCCCCAGCCTATGGGGTCTGTTTCTACCTCTTCCCATGAACTTGACCAGACCTGGTTTCTCTCCTACATCCCAAGGCAAAATGTGAGATTCTGTCCAAATCTGCACTGGGCAGGCTTTCGGCAAGATCCACCAGAGCAGTGCCTCGGCAGCGCCTCAGACGTCCAGTGACCTGCGGCCGCGCCCTCTTCAACGAGGACTGGATCTCGGCCCAGGTTGGGGCAGTGGGGAGGCTCCACCTCAGCCCATCTGCTATTCCTGTGTTTTGTTTTTTTCTTTCTTTTTGAGACAGAGTCTGTCTGTCATCCAGGCTGAAGTGCAATGGCATAATCTCAGCTCACTACAACCTCTGGGGTTACAGGCATGCGCCACCATGCCCGGCTAAGTTTTGTGTTTTTAGTAGAGACGGGGTTCCATCATGTTGGCCAGGCTGGTCTCGAACTCCTGACCTCATGATCTACCCACCTTGGCCTCCCAAAGTGCTGGGATTACAGACATGAGCTAGTGTGGCCCTCTGATGAGAAAAGACTGTCCCATTCAGAGGGCCACTTGGCAAGAGCAGTTAAAATGGCCAAGGCTCCACCACAGCAGGAGAGGGGACCCTGAGGGCCTCAGTGGGGCCCAGCCACACCTGACAAGGAGTGCTGTTCAGTCACCAAGAATGTGACAGCTCTGCCCTCAAAGCAGAACAAACTTCAGGGTGCAGGGGAAGTAGACGAGCAGGTGGTCCTGAGCTGGCCAGGCTGGCCCCACTACCTACCGACCTGACAACCCAGGCCAGTGGGTAACGCTCCGTTCTTCGATCTCCTTGCTGGAAAATGAGGAAAACAACAGCACCACCACCGGGAGATGAGGCAAGGCAGAGTTCTAGGCAGGGCACACACGGCAGCTGGGAGCCCCCGAAACACTCAGAACACCACCCTTTTTTTTTTTTTTGAGGCAAGTCTTTCTGTGATACAAAGCTGGAGTACAGTGGCGCAATCCCGGCTCACTGCAACCTCCACCTCCCAGGTTCAAGCGATTCTCCTGTCTCAGCCTCCCGAGTAGCTGAGATTACAGGCGTGCGCTACCACACCCGGCTAATTTTTGCTTTATTTTTATTTTTACTTTTTTTAGTAGAGAAGGGTTTCACCATGTTGGCCAGGATAGTCTCCATCTCCTGACCTCATGATCTGCTGCCGAGAGCCTCCCAAAGTGCTGGGATTACAGGTGTGAGCCACTGTGTCTGGCGTAACACCAGCCTTTATATCTCGTTAGTAGCAAAAGCCAAGGCTCAGCGCCGACTATTCAGAGGCTTTCGGGCTTACGAAAACACGTGTAATCCCAGCACTTTGGGAGGCTGATGCAGGAGGACCACCTTAGCTCAAGAGTTCAGACCAGCCTAGGCAATATAGTGAGACCTCGTCTCTACAAAAAAAATTTAAAGAGTAGCCCGGCATGGTGGGGCACACCTGCAGTCCCGGCTTCTTGAGGGGCTGAGGCAGGAGAATTGCTTAAGCCCAGGAGTTTGAGGTTGCAGTGAGCTGTGATTGTACCACTGCACTCCCACTGGGTGAGAGAGGGGGTCCATTTCTCAAAAACAAACACAAAACACCTAAGTCCATCTGAATAAGGTCAAAAGGTCGTATCAGTGTCTTGCTTATGACAGGCATAGAAGTCATGCAAGATGGTAGCACGGTGGTAAACTAGGCCGAGGATCAATGGGTCTGTGCTATTTCTCAACAGCTGTGCGTAAATCTACAATTATCTTTTTGCTGGGAAAACAAAGTCCACGCTCCCGTGTGTGCTTGCATATGCACAGATTACCCCTGGGGGGACATACAGAAACACACCACAGGAGGTCATGCCTCCCGGGGCGTCCTGCTTGGGGTCATGGGGGCAGGGGTCTCTTTGGACTGCAGGCTCTTCTATACCATTTGAATTTGGTGCCACGAACATATATTTAACAGATGCAAAATAACGTTGCTATTTTGTTTTTTTTTAAAGCAGAGTCTCACTCTGTCGCCAGGCTGGAGTGCAGTGGCACGATCTAGGCTCATTGTAACCTCCGCCTCCTAGGTTCAAGCAATTCTCCTGCCTCAGCCTCCCAAGTAGCTGGGACTACAGGCGTGTGCCATCACGCCTGGCTAATTCTTGTGTTTTTCGCAGAGATGGGGTTTCACCATGTTGGCCAGGATGTGATCTCTTGACCTTGTGATCTGCCCACCTCAGCCTCCCAAAGTGCTGGGATTCCAGGCATAAGCCACCACGCCCAGCCTAACTTTGCTAATTTAAAAATAGCTGGCTTCATGCAGAGTTTCTTTTATGGGTAGGAAAATGTTCTAAAATTAACCGTGGTGAGGGTTGCACACATCTGTGAATATCCTAAAACCCACTGAATCGTACACTTTTTGAAGTGGGTGAGTTGTATGGTTAAATAATCAAGTGATTTAAAAAAATAGCTGGCTGGTCAGTGCCATCTCTTATTGCCTGATAAGCTCCTCCGAGCTCCCAAGGGAGAACGGGAAAGGAGAATTCCATTTCCTGAGCCTCCTGCTGTGTGCTCGGGGCCCTGCTCGGGGTTTTGGCGCTCCTGGCTGGTTAGGTGGTGTTGCAGCAGCAGGCGCAGAGAAGTTTAAACTCTCGGCTTCTGGCTCCCAGCTCCCTTTGTCCTCAAACACAGCCAGGCCCTGGAGCCTCCAGAAGACTCAGTTCCTGTCCAGGAAACCAAGGATAACCCTCTTCTGCTCCTTCCTTCCCAGGGCCCACCATGGTCAGGTGCAATAAGAAAACAACACCCCACAAAAGAAGTAAAAATGAAATAAAACAACAAACAAAAAAGACAACACCCCAGGCCGGGTACTGTGGCTCACGCCTGTGATCCCAACACCTTGGGCGGCTGAGGCGCGAGGATTGCTAGAGTCCAGGAATTTGAGACCAGTCTGGGCAATATAGTGAAACTTTGTCTCTGCAAAAAATGTCAACATTAGCTGTGCATGGGGACTCATGCACGCAGTCCTAGCTACCTGGGGGTGGAGGTGGGAGGATTGCTTGAGCCTAGGTCGAGACTGGAGTGAGCCACGACGGCGCCACTGCACTCCAGCCTGAATGACAGAGCGAGACCCTGTCCCAAAAAAACAAACAAGAAAGAAACAAAGAAGAGAAGACCCCTGAGGGACACTCAGAAGGGCAGAAAGAACCAGCCCTGGCAAGGTGGGACGCCCTGGCAAGGTGGGGCGCCCTGACAAGGTGGGGCGCCCTGGCAAGGTGGGGCACCCTGGCAAGGTGGGGTGCACTGGCAAGGTGGGACGCCCTGGCAAGGTGGGGCGCCCTGGCGAGGCCCCAGAGGAAGCAGAGGGGGCTGGCTCTAACTTAGGGGCAAACGCTGCAGGAACTGGATTGTGGAAGAGATGAAAAGCATACGAAGCATGTCAAGTCAGCCCCAATGTCGACACATGCAGGTTCACATCCCGGCGCCAAGCTTGCCTCGGCACCCTGGGGCTGTGCTCCCAGGAATGGGCGTCCTCCCCAGCAGACCCCTGGGATGCTGGAGGCGGCGGCAGTTTATCCTCCTTACGCTCACTTCACTTGGAGGGTGCGGCTCAGCGAGAGCCACCCCCTCAGCTCCAGGAAGGATTTTAGCCACGAAAATCACCCTGTGTGTCTGTCCCGCACGAAACCATCCAGCTGTTTTCCTGGCTGAGAGAACAGGGGGTTTGTGGCGGGCACCCCGAGGGGAAGCTCACAGAGGGCAGACGGGCCTGGTGCAAGCGGCCATCACTGGGCTGGCGTGTGGAACAGATGGCCACCTGGATGCTGACGTGCCCCACAGCCATTCTAGGAGGTGGATTCGGGTGAGATTTCAGCTCTTTATATTTTTGTGTGGTTTTCAGATTATCCACAAACAACAATGTCATTAAAGAAGAAAGCAGAATGTTTGTGGAGAGGGAAGAAAGCAAGCATGCCTCAGAGGCGGCGGGGGGGACAGCCCCAAGAACCCGAGAAGCCTCTTCTGGCTGGCACTGATGGTGGGAGGGGCCCACAGCCTCATCCCGCCCCGCCCCTCCCCAGCCCCGCCACTCACCGGTGGGTACAGCGTGGCCTTCGTGCTGGACGAGCTGCTGGACGAGGCCCCTGTGACATGGTTCCGGTCGTAGAGGGGCACCCCACCCCGGCCTCCCATCAGGCTCACAGAGCTCATCATGGACTTTCCGCATGCGATGCCTGGCGGGGAAGGGACGGGGAGTCAGGTGGCTTTGAGGCTCAGCTTAGCCACCCCACAGACACAGGGCAGTCCCCTCGGCTCCCACTACCCATGAGACCCAGACTGGGGCGGCGTGTCCTGTTGGAGATGTGCCCCCTCCCTCTGCCGCAGGCCTCTCTGACCACTACCAGGGTGAGCTCTCCAGGACTCATTTGCGAAACGAAAGACGACACAGGATACCTCCCCAGAGGGGCCTGTAGCTGGGGCAGGGAACCCAGGAGGGGCCGCATGGAGCCTGCCAGGAACAGACAGGGTCCCGTTCTCTGAGGGCTGCTGTGACCATGACGGTGCCACCACTGCAGGCTTCCAGGAGCTTTTTTATTGAGACAGAGTCTGGCTCTGTTGCCAGGCTGGAGTGTAGTAGTGCAATCTCAGCTCACTGCAACCTCTGCCTCCCAGGTTCGAGCGATTCTCCTGCCTCAGCCTCCCGAGTAGCTGGGACTACAGGTGCCCACCACCACGCCCAGCTAATTTTTGTATTTTTACTAGAGACGGGGTTTCACTATGTTGGCCAGGATGGTCTCAATCGCTTGACCTCATGATTTGCCTGCTTCGGCCTCCCAAAATGCTGAGATTACAGGCATGAGCCACCATGCCTGGCCCCAAGAGCTCTTGGGAAGCCTGATAACCCTGCTCCTCAGAGAGAACCAGGTCACATCTATACCCGGCATCCAATGGGCTCCCAATGAGGCTGGCTTGGGGTGACAGCAGGATAGGACAGGGGAGAGGGAACTCAGGGCTAGGTGGGCAGAGGTAATCCTCAAGGCGGCTTGGAGCTGTGCAGGCATCTGCGGACCTCACAGGGACTCTGCCTTCTTAGACATACCATGGTCACCCATGTGATACAAACCAGCGTGGTGCAGCTCTGCGGTGCGGCTGCCCCGCCATCTACAAACACAGCCTGCCTTCCTGGTGCCTGGGCCACGGAGGAACTGTAACCACGCTCAGCCACAAGTCCCAACTGCACTCAGGACAAAGCTGCTTATGGTACAGAGTGACTCCTTCAGCTCTGGAGAGCCCAGCTGCCCCATATTCATTTCTAGAGGACATGAGGATTTGTGGACAACATGGCACATGTCCCACTAGAATACTGAAGGTCAAGTCCAAGGAGTTCCCCCAACACCTACAGTTCCAAAGGGTGGGTGGCTACGGCCATGCAGGCCTCTGTGTTGAAGGATTCTGCTGCCAAGCACAGGCTCCGCAGCAAAGCCTGAATGCCATGATCAATTAGCAATGTCTGCCACACGCACAAGAGTGCCCAAGGTAGCATGTCCCTGATCCACTCCCCAAAGCTGGCCAGACTACTCTCCCGCCTCCTCCGGGTCTTTCCACACCTCAGGCTCCTTACCTGTAAAAGGGCCATGCTGGGAACCACCTGGGGCTATGAAATTGAGGGGCACGTGCGGTGTCCCGCTGACATACTCGTGCGGGAAGGGCCCGTTGGCCCCCGCGTAGCGCTGGCACACCACACGCTGGCACACAAAATAGATGCCACCCATGACAAAGAGGGAGAGGATGATGCCAATGACAGGCCCAATGGCGCTGCTGTGGGCTCCAGTGTCGTCTGAGGGCGGCTTGTTGATTTCTGCCAGAGACAGAAAGAGATGGCTGACATTAGGCACCCTGAAGGGGCTGGCACTGCTGCTGGTGGAGGGTGGGGAGAAAGCAGGGGGGCTGGGAGACTAGGCCTGGGGAGCCTGACCAACCTCAGGGCAACTCGGGCCCTTCAGCCTGCACGGCCGCTACCCTCCCCCTCTCCCACCCCCAACTCCGACCCTGGCCCCTGTCCAACTCCCCACGGCCCTCAACACATCCCTGCCAAGGCAACCTGGTATTCACTCCTTCGCCAGGGCCCTCAGGGAGTGGGGCCTGGCCGGCCCAGGTGATGTTGGTGAAAGTGCAAAGCCAGGCGGCCCCTGGTGCTAGCCCCCAGGCCACAGGAGGCACAGGCTCGGCTGGGTGGGCTCCTTGTGCCCACCCCACTATCAAGGCAGCCCTGGAGGAAGTTTCCAGGCTCCAGACTCAGCTTTGGCAAAAGCCACATTCACTCTCCCACAGGGCCAGCCCAGCGATCCTGAGGGCGTCCATGATGTCAGAGGAATGGGAGAAAGCGTGCGGGCTCCGCGCTAGGCCTGGCTGCGCATCAACACCGCCCCCATAGCTGGGCCCACGGCCATGCTGGAGGCCCGGGCACAGGTCTGTCAGACTGGGAATCTGCCCAGCAGAGGAGGTGACCCTTGGTGACACCCACCGCTGCCTTGGGGGCCCAAGCCTGACCTGGCACGAAGGTGCCAAAGCACACAGGGAGTCCCTTGAGGAAGCCCCCTTGTCACCCCCCAGACTTCTCTCCCTGCTGCAGCCAGAAGAGAAGAGCTCTCAGCCCAGGTCTCTTGGCAGTGAAGGTGTGGCCATGTGCCCAGACTCAATGACTCATTCCTACTTCCTGTCTGAACTCAGCTCTCTTTCTGCCTGAATCAGACAGCCTTTCAGGAGCCACTGCCTCCAGGAAGCTTCCCTGACTGCCTTGGCCTCCTACCCCTAAGTTCTATATCCATGACTGCACAGGTCATGCTACTTGAGGAGCAGGTGGGACATGTCATGTGCACCCGTGTGCACACGACACGCGTGCACATGTGAACATCCGTGTGCACACGACACGCGTGCACATGTGAACATCCGTGTGCACACGACACGCGTGCACATGTGAACATCCGTGTGCACACGACACGCGTGCACATGTGA
>CAUYLG010060244.1:0-13375 GCA_963573385.1 Cacajao melanocephalus | reverse complement strand
CAAAACAAAACAAAAAAATTAGCCAGGCATGGTTGCACATGCTTGTAATCTCAG
Source organism: Cacajao melanocephalus (assembly GCA_963573385.1). NCBI lineage: Eukaryota > Metazoa > Chordata > Mammalia > Primates > Pitheciidae > Cacajao > Cacajao melanocephalus. Next base: position 13,321 of record CAUYLG010060244.1, on the reverse strand, counting down.
CTATTTGGGAGGCTGAGGCACGAGATTTGCTTGAACCCAGAAGGCAGAGGTTGCAGTGAGCCAAGATCTCAGCTTCATTATTATTGGATGTGGTTTGTCACTTAACAGATGCTGTATTTAACCTCTCTGTGTCTTCTTTACTTCAAGAGGATTTTAATAGTTTCCTAATACAGTGCCAAATAACTGTCTCATATATGGCACTTACTATTGCCATAATTATCACTATTATCACTATTTTAGTGGATAGAGATTTTCTGATGATTATCTCATATCTTGGTCTCTGATTACCTGTTTAGGATATGGATTTCATCCTTTTAAGGTGCATGACAGTTTCTTATAGCTTTTAATTATTTGTCTGTGTTCTCCCACTGGATTGCAAACTCCCAGAAGGCAGAGGCTGTGCCTGTGACAAGTAAAGTATCTTCCACAGAGCAGGTTCCCCGTACACATGCACTGAATTTAGAAACTGGAATTAAGGTAATAGTTGAGAAGCTTTTCTTAAGTTAGACATCAAAGTGCGTTATTTCATATGTAAGTTGGAATTCTGTTTCTGAATGAATTCTATTTAACAGAACCACTGATGTCCTCCTTGGGAAACGTCTTCACTGTTAATGTGACTAAAGTTAAAACTGGCTTGTGACACTCAGGATCCAAAGATTGAAATACCCCTTGCAAAAGGCAAGAATTGTATCTATTACATTACCACCAATAGCCGCAATAGTATTAATAGTAATAATAAAAATGCCTTCCATAGCAATAATTTCTGGTCAGCATATTTGTATTCTTCTTTTCCTTATTTGTGTTCTATTCATGCTGGTCTTAAATTTTTGTTGTATTACATAAGCTATGTCAAATTATCTGTGAAATGAGGCTGAATATAAATACATTAAGGTAATAAATTATGTAATAAGAAATGTTCAAAGGGCCATTGGGCAGCTGTACTTTATCATTACTGGGAACAGAACAAGAGGAAGCCAGTGCAAACTATAGTTTTAAAAATTGGGGTCAAAATGTAAGGAAGATTTTCTTCATAGTATTTTAAAACTGATGGTTTTTGGGTTGTATCAGTGTTGGCTGTGGAATATCCTCAGGAGGGCATGTAGTCCACTCTTGCAGCCTCTCTGATTCCAGTGTCCTCATCTGTAAGATGATTGAGCTGGACTAGCAGCTGTTCCCAGTTCTTTGTTTTCAAATGAGATTTCAAGTTTGCTGGGAAGGAGGGGTGAGCAGATTAGGGGGCGGAGGGGGACACATGCTCTGTCTCTTGGCCTGCTCTTCAAATCTACCCTCTGCCCCAAGCCTCTAGAGAACTCTGGGGCTCTTCAGCACTTTTAGCCCTGGCAGTCTTCTGGACCCCCACCTGCTCTAAACCTTGCTACTCAAAGTATGATCCCTGGACAAGCAGCTGCAGCCATCACCTGGGACCTGAGAAATGTAGGCTCTCAGGCCCCACGATAGAGCTGCTCAACGAGAAGCAGCATTTGACCAGATCCTGTGGTGATTTGAATGCACAGCAAAATTCAATAAGTACTGCTTTAAGACTCTGTGTCCCGTTTTTGAGACTTATTCAAGTATCACACTTTCGGATTCAAATAATGTTTTCCTTCCATCATATTAACATGAAAAGATTTTTATTTATCCTCAAATTCCAGAATTTCCAGGAACAAAACTCTTGGAAAACCACGCCCAAGCCTCTTTTTTTAGTGTCCCTTACTTATGACCTGAGGAGGAAGTCTCCCCCGCAGAGCTCCTGTAGACAACTTGGGCAGGCAGGACAAACCACATGGCATCTCTGTGACTGTAGCAGGTGCTAAGTGTCCAAGGCTCTTTATTTAGCCAGGCTCCCCTATACCCTCCTGTCTCTGAAAAAGGAAGACTGTGTAATCAAAGACAGGTGAGCCATGTCTCTCTCCCTGTCTCCCCCTCCTCTTACACAGTCCATGATGACTCTGTGAATGTTACAAATCAATAACTAAATCCATAAACTGTCATTCAGGGAAACTAGATTCTTCCTAGTAGTAGATTCTACTTTAAGCTGTCTTGGTAGGTTAAGCCCTGACTTTTTAGGTACACAAAAATTGACTTTTATTTTGGTATAAGCACAACTCAGCAAAAATATAAGACCCAGAATCAGTTGCTTAAACCCTCTAAGGGAAGTATGCTTATACAGGGTTTCATTTTCCTCCCTTGCCATCTCAAAATTAAATACAATAACAACTTGCTTTATCCTGTAGTTAGAAAGTTGTAGCTCAAGCCTACATATTACATTTACCATGATGATGAAATAGAGATTGATATTTAGAATTACAAACTTTTGCTATTTTGGCTGTCTTACTGTTAAGGAACTATTTGCTGTAACATATATAAACTTATTCTATAAATGAGGTTAAGGAACTATTTCATTAAAACCCTAGATTTTTTATTATTTTTATTTTATTAGTTTAAACAACTTCTTGCCTAGGTCATAATTTAATTTTACTTTAAGCAGTATTATCTTTTGTCATTTTTACCTAGTCAAGGAAATGGAGCTAAACAGCTATGTTGCTTCTTAAAACTCAATTTATTACTGTATCTTGATTTTATGGTCATCTGATTATCTCACTGAAATCAGCAATTCTTGTATTTTTCTGTAATGTTCAAAATATAAACCTGGAATGAATTATTCATTAGAATGTTGCATTTTGAATATTAACTTAACATTAATTTCAAGTTTAGAGCATGTAATACTTGTAACAGAAGCTAACTGGATTATCTGTGGTAAATTATTTTTTTATATCCTTGTTAACACTGTTTTACTCCTTAATTTCCTTGCCTGCATAAGTAGGATCTTTGCTCTAATGTCAGAGCTTTTCAAAGCCTAATGGAGGGACTGAGTGATTTGTTGCCTAGAGAGTATTATGTTATCAATATTTATTTTTGTTTTTAAGGCATATTACTGCTTTTCCATTGTTGAACAATTTTAAATCAAATGAATCTTGCTCAGTTGAACTTTTACAAAGACTGGCCTGCAAACACACAAAATTATACCTGAAGGGCTGTGGTACTTAGAACAACCTCAAAATGTAGACTTCACCACTTTGTTAGGAGAGTAAGTCGTGAGAAACACTGTCTCCCTCTTCTGTATGATGTCTTTTCCCAAACCTCCAAATCTGTGGCTCTATAATTGGCAATATTTCTGGCTTCCGTGAGATTTCTGTAACTCTCAAATGATAACGAAGAACAGACATAGGGTCATTAGTGCCTCATTGAAAGCAAAACCATTATTCCAATCACAACAAGGTTTTTGTTTTTGTTTTTTCTTTTTTCTTTAATGGTAAGGAAGGAAAGAAAGCAGGTGTCGGGAGTTTTTGTTCTTTGAAAAATGAAAAATTTTAGACTATCTTACTCATTAGACACTGAAGATCTCTATACTAACAGCAGAAAGGGAAAATCGTTAAATCTGGAGACAAAAGTCTATTCTTCAGAATTGATGGTCTGTTTCCTCCAAAAGGTAAATGGTGGCTCCACTGTAACTTGCTTTATAGCCTTCGATAAATTGCTTAATGTTCCAGGACTTCACTTGGTTGAGGTGCTTTGATTATCTTCTTTCTGAGGGTCTTGTCCAGCTTTAAAATTCTACAAATACATAAAATCCATTTCAAAACTGGAAAAGATGCTGAATATGGGGAAAACATTATGAAAATTGGTAGCTTTGTGCTTCTCTTGGGCCAGGCCATTACAATGGGTGTTACTATTTCTCTGAGATTTGTGAAACATCAGAGCAAAACCTTTTTTTTCGGGTTGGAATAGCTGCCTTTTTTTGGTCTATGCTAATGTTATTATCAGTTCCCGTGGGTAATTCAGCTTCCAGATCAGAACTATACTGACAAGTATGTTAGGAAGCAAATTTTTATAAACTTGCATTTTTAGTACTTTTTTTCTCTCCAATCACTAGAGAACTATAGAGAAAAGTATACTTACTACTGTTTATAAAGTATATTTTGTTTTCTTTTTCGGCAGGAGAGAGTGAAAACCAAATATTTTAAGAATTCTTCTTTTCTTGGTCTTTTTCAACTCAGTATTTATTTTAAAATCTTTATATTTTTTGATTGGTGAATTATCCATTCCCCTTGTTTTACTCTTTTCTTTCTTGCCTCTCATTTTAGATTATCTCCTGTTTGTTATTATTACCTCTATATCATCACCTAAGGGAAGAAGGTTAACACTGGTGGAATTTTAATCATTTTAAATCCTGATGTTTTTAAATAACTTAAAAATGTTTATATATAATAATTTTAAATTGTGTTATCAAATTAAACCAATATCACATTGTTTTAGTTTTGAAATGTACTGATAACAAAGAATTTTTAGTCATTTATCCCCCAGTTTTCTTCTCACTATAGGTTCATTTCTGTATATTCATTGTGGTTCATTTTGTCATGATTTTTTAAAGATTCATATCAATGCTCAAATAGAAAAGAGCCAAGTTATACTTTTTCGTTTAAAGTAGGAGACTCATTAACTGCTTTCTAAGTAAATAAGACATAGCTCTGTTCTCAAAGGGGTTACCTTCCTTCTATTCTTTTTATACAGCATAGCTAAATAACTTTATCGATTGGGTTTTTATAACCTTAAGCATTTACAAATGAGTGGAATATTTACTGTCCAACATTCTCTACGTCTGTTTCCAATCTCTTCTTTAAATATCTCTTCTTCCTTCTTGTAGCAAAGTGTTAGTATCAGTAAATGGCTGATGCTATCAAAATGGCTTAAACAATAAGAAACTCTTATTTCCCTAACAAGAAGTCTGGAGAGAGCAGTTCCAAGGTTGGCTAATTCAGCAGCTCAGCAACGTCAGGAGGGAACTTGGTGCCTTCTCTCTTCCCTCTCTGTGTTTCTGCCTATCATGTTAGGGTGGCTTACTTCATGGCTCCAGCTGGCTGCCACAGTTCATGGAGTCACGTGCAGATGATCACATGCAAAGCCAGATTAAGGAAGAGTTTCCACTCATGCTTCTCTATTTATCAGTGAGGAACATCTTTTCCAGATCAATTATGATTTACCCCAGTAACTGAGGAGAGGATCCTCCTTTCCAGAGCATATGATGGTAGCGGTGTTGGGGGATGACTGTGTGGGGCAGGCAGTCATCAGTGTTTCTTAAAATAATGAAGCCACAATATTCAATGACTTTGCCCATCTGTATAAATATGAAAAATAGAATTGCTTGACCGTTTGTCTTAGGGTGTGGAGGAGAAAGATAGGGACGAGGGAGCTATATATAATTTTAAGTGGAAATCAGAATTGACCCAAGGCATCCTTGGTTGTAAAGGACACTTTTAGAGAAGTAAACAAAAAGAAGTTCCAAAAAGCTGTCTCCTTGAAGGGAATCCACTCATGTTGTAGGTAAAAGAAAAGGGAAGGGCATTTTTTTCTCCACTCTTTTGTGAAACAGCCCCAGCAGCTTTTATGGAGGCTGTGATTTAGAAATGGGGGGAAATGGCTATTGTGTTATGAGTGCACAAACGCACAAGCTTTTCCAACACTCCCTGAACAAATGCAGACTTTTGTTGCTCTCCAGTTAATTAACATGCACTAATGTATGTTTTTGCCTTGACTGTCAGCTCTTTGGTCATGTGCTGGGGGAAGGGCTTTGCATAACAGAGTGGTCAGACATTTTATTTTTTCTCGGTGTGACTTCCAAGAAGACCTCTAGGGAAATGCTGGACGTCGTCCATTTTGACGACAGCTCTATTCTTGCATTGTCACCAGAGATTCTCTGCAGGGGACTCCAGGGAGCACCAGCACTATTTCCAGCCTTGAGAAATGTGCTCAAGTCATTTCTTTCCGTATTTATACAGATGGGAAAAGTCATAGAATTCACATGATGGTTATTAGATATTTTCTATTCATGCAATATTTGTCTTCAAACCTCCTACTCCTAAAATTTTTGTTTATCCTCTTCTGCTCCTTAAAACTAAAAGGCAACTTGCAATGATTTGTTTTAGTGCCAGCATTAAAACACTGCGTGAAAGTTGTCACCACAAACGGAAATATAATCTAGACAGGAGCTAGAAATAGCATGTTTGCCAATCAGAAATATCTGACATAATTTTACTCTTGTTTTTGTTTTTTATTAGCTGTATTATTATTTGCTTATTATCTGTATGTAATACTCTTATATGCTGCTAAAATGTTTATAAACAAAATCTGTCTTGAAAAGCATGGGAAATGGAATGTATAGGTTGTAATTACTTTGCAGTTTCATTATTCAATATTCAAGGCACTTTATTTTACTTTGTCTAGGAATCTTTATATACTAGCCATCTTCAGGAGTATAGGGAAACCAGGCCAGAATTTAAAATGGAAGGAATTTCCTTTGTTTTTATCCTGTGGAAGACAGTATTGGGGTCCTGCCCGTATCCCCTGGGCACTCAACATTTTCTTATGCATGGACTCAGCCTCCAACTGCCAGCACATGCAATTCTGCCTGAGGGCCCTTTCTAGCCATTAGGGTTTCATGTGCTCTGGCAAGGCAGAAGAGTGGAGGAATTAATACTCCCAGGGAGCAATTTTAGCCAGTGAATAATGGGAATCAGTGGATTATTATCCCAGCCCTGTCACTCCCCACCCTTTGGGCTGGAGAACTCTAATGTTCTACACTAGCTCCCAGAGTTTCTTGACAGAATTAAACTCCAGTTGCCCTCAGTGGTAACTGTCTTGATAATATACCCTTGCATGGCTTCCTTCCCTTCCTGTCTCACTTCCCCACTTTCCTATCACTTCCCAAATTACTACTTGCGTTCAAATGCTTGTCTCAGGGTTTGCCTTCTAGGAGACCCAAACGAAGAGAGTCTTCTAGACCAAACCATGGCTTAATGGGAGGGTTCCTCACCCTTATTTTAAAGATCTTGCTATGTAAAACTTAAATATTTTTTGGAAAAAAATGGGGACTAGATAAGTGGGTGGAGAGGAAGGAAGAAAGAAAACGAGGAAGGAAGAAAGAAAACAAGGAAGGAAGGAGAGGTTTATGAACCTGGCAGTTTTACATATCTCTTAAAAAAAACTCCTCCTCCTTATAACATTTTAATTCCACATTCCAAAATGTATAGTGTGATTTCATGTATGTGTGTGTATGTGTTTACTCTAAGGAAATATATACCATATATAAAATATTGTAATATATAATGTATTATGTAGTTTTTTTTTAAAGAGTCATATGCTGATTAGCTTTCATAGCCTATTCAAGTAATGCAAATACAGACACTCTTCTACTGGATATTGATTTATACAGGGCAAATAGTAAAGAATGATAAATTCATTTATTTTGCTTCTTGAGGTCCACCCAGGGAAAAGGCAATGCAGTAAGTATAAAGCAGTTTGCATTTGCAAAAGCGAACATCCTGAAGCTCTAGTCCATAGATTTTGCCTTTTCTTCCATCCTCAAAGAAAGGTTAGGAATCCCCATTGCCCACCCCCAGCTCTATTTTAGCATTTGTCATGAAGTCGTTCAACTATTTATGTACTTGTTGGCCTCCCCATGAGACTGAGTTCTCTTGGAGGGCAGGAGTTTTTTCTTTTTCGTCTTTGTATCTCCAGCACATGGCATGGTATTTGGCACACGGAAGATAGTTAATAGATGGTAAAATAACAGAAGGGTGAGATTTCCTATCTCGAAGTCTTTGGCAGAGTTTGTTCCTCAGTTGCTGATGTCTGCCATGGGCACCTACAGTTTGCCTTCCCTGGAAGTGCACCATGAATGCCCTGTGAACCCGTGCTCTGTCCAAAGACTCTGCTACATGTTTGTAATCGGGGTATGTAGAATGGACAAGATGAATTAAAGAGTTCTAACACCTGAATGAGCTAGGTCCTTGGGTTTAATTGCTAAAATACAAAAAGCAGTGCATATGATGGCATACGGTGATAACCCATAAAATAATTTTGTCCTTTAATGTGACACAGACAGAAAAATGTTTTTGTTTTACCAAGGGAAGGATAAACAACAGAAATAAAATAGAACTCCATCTGTAGTATACTGTAGTATACTTGCTACCAACCTCTACTCTTTTTTTGCCCCCACCAGCTACTCCTTTAGGTACCTTTAGTTCCTGGCTTTTCCATTATTTTTATCAATGTGCCAAATTTTTGAATAAATATTACTCTCTGCCATTATATTTTTCATGCCCCTTTAATTTGGAAATTTATATGCCGTATTAAAAGAGATGAAATAACTTTAAAACAGGATGTTTTCCACCATCAATTTTACGTACCTGTAAATGGAGAAAGCATTACTGCAGACTTACATTCATTAGAAAAGTCTTAGGTGGAAATAAAAATGAACCCAAATGAGCTGGACCTTTGGAGGCTTGGTTTTCATTGCCCCCAAGTGTTGATAGTGATTTGTGATAACACCTGGAAGTATTTCTGTGATGCCTAATTGCATTGGTCAGGACTCCCAGGTGCAGAGAAGAGCAGCCCCTCTCTGCCAGTTTAAGCAGGAAAGGATTTGTTCCAGAACGCAGATAGTTTACAGTAGTGGTGGAGGGCTAGGGCAGCAGACTAGAAGGCAGAACATCACCAGTGAAGTGACCTGCTGCCCTTGAGCCACGGCCATGCTGTTTCTGATGGCACATATATCTGCAAAATGGAGACCCCATGGCACCTTGTTTCTTGATGCAGCTCACACCCGCATCAAAATGTTGGGTGGATGCAGCTGACTGACAGAACCTAGGTCACACTTTAGCACCCAATCTCAAGGGAGGCTGGGAGTCATAGGGTTAGTTTATCTGTTTTCATCTCTCCAGGGGAGGCAAGATTCATAGCCCAGGGATCTGCTACAATGTAAGGAAGCTGTCTAAAGTGGGCAGCCACAAATGGCAAGTGTCTGCTACAATAATGTTTCATGAAAACAGCAGTAAGCAAATTGTGTCAGCTGTTTGGACTCTACTATTAAGAAATACATGCAGCAAAAAGATTGTAAGGAATACACAGAAATGTTAATACTGACTGTCTGTATGTTGGATTGTGGATAATATTTTCCTTATGTTGTGTTTTCAAATTTTTCCATAATGAAACTCTTTCCTTGTAAATTAGAAAAAAGAGAACGTTCCATTTCAGATAAAAATAATTACTGCCTTCCTACATGGATGAAAAACCTTAAAACTCCTGATTATATTTGATAATCTCTCTTTGTAAAACAGGCAAATGATAAAAAAAAAAAAAGCAAAATCCAAAGCCAAAAAGTTACTCTGTTGTCTAAATTGAAGTTAAAATTTCCTGTGTCTTAGGCTAAGCGTGTCCAGTAGCTGCTGATCACATCAGGGTCACCGTTTTGAAATCAGAAAGGCCTCAGATATCCTTACTTCAACTTTATAGCATTCATCTCAATTTGAATTTCAAAAAACACAACCACACGTGATATATACACACATTCATGCACATTTGCCTGTTATCTGTCTTCCCTAGTAGACACAAAAGCAGGGCCATGACTCCTGAGTGCCCACCACACTCTAGTCATGTAGTAGGTATTTACTAGTTACCTGTAATGGATGTTAATGGTTAAATCACAAAGGAAGGGACCATTGTCTCTAACTGCAAAGTCTTCCAGTTCTACCAGCTGACTGGCCATCACTGAGATAGCTGTTGACTGCATGGGATGTCATTCTGCTGCTCCCCACGCCTTACTGGGATATCAGAGATCCTAGAGCTCTCTTAAGCTCATCTGTTTAGATGTCCTTTGGAGACCTTTTTGCAGCTCCTTACCCTTGCGGGACACAAGAAAATGTGGGGGTTCTGCAATCCTTTAAGTCCTACTTTGGAGGGAGAGCAGAGGCCTCTTGCTCTCAGGCCTTCCTACCCATCTTGGAGTTCTCTTTTTAGTTGCCTTTCTGGACCTGACCTACAGCACAGCAACTATTTTCAAGGGCTCAGCAGTTTCTAATTTTTTTACCTGCCTTCTGACCCTCTCCTCTTCTCCTGGTCTAAAGAAAGATCTCTTTCTTACCTGGCAGCCGGAAGAAGGCTCACCCACTCATTGTTCATATGTTCCTCCAGATCTTTTCTCTTTAGCCTTGATCTTTGCTTTAAAAAGTCAAAAGGCAGGTGTTTGACTCATATTCTCTTTAGTCCTCTTTTTCCTGAAGCAGTGTATGCTGCTGGTTGAATGGGGAAAATGTGAAAATTTGGAGAAAAATAATCCTTAATTAATAGCTCAAAAGTATCATCTTCCCCATTTCAAAAGGTGGACCAATTTCAAGGGAATGAAATGAACCATAGTTATTCCAGATTTCCAAAGTCATTCTCCGAAGTTTGTCAGTTCAGTGATTCTAGAAAGAAAGAAAGCATGTAACTTGGGAAGTTTGCAAAATGAGTACGTCTCTAGGGAATGCATCGTCTTGCTACTGTCATGAAGTTTCTCCCAAACAGTTGAGGCTCTGATAAAATAAATATCTGTCATGTTATTTAGGAGGGGTGACAGGCTGAGAATCACGGAGCAAGTGACAAGCTGTCCTTGACTTGGTAAGTTTCCATCCTGTCTTAGGCTGATACAGATCTCGTATTAAGTGATATGCAATGAGAGTTTCCTCTGTCAGCTCAGTGACATGATTTCAGGCAAGGAAGGTGAATGTCTCCGCGTCAGCTAGAGATGATTATAACAGATATCACCTGTCTTAATAGCCCTACCTTCATCTGCTACACTGTGGGCAAATAAGATTGTATGCTTTATCATCAGGGTGCCAGACGGGTCTCAGGTAGCTACATTTTATATGCAAAATCTCATGCTCTGCTGCAAAATAGTTGGTGTTTGCAAGGAAAAATAAGTATCTTGAAGCTTTTTATAGCATTTGTTCCTTCACAGCAAGAGAATATTGCAAGTTTGTAAGACTATATTGTCATGCTTAACCACTGTGACTTTTATAACTGCATGCTAGCTGGGGTACAGTAAATTACTGAAAAAGCTCTATAAGGATGGCATTGTGCTTTGCCTGCTGCTTTGTAATCTTCAGCAGTTAACAAAAAAACATAGTCTTGTCATTTCAAGCTGCTTTGGGCGTACTAGCAGTCTGAAATGCCATTCCTAATAACATTAGGTCATTTTAAACCAAATTCTTGATAGAACAGTCTTTCTACGGAATGTTACCAAGCAAGCATTTTTCTAGAATCTACTTCTTATTAAGTAGGATCCTAATAGGGTGTTTAAAACCAATGTGAAAACACCTGTTGGGGGAAGGGAGCCAAGTGTTCCAGCTTTCTATATTGCAGATTTAAAGACACCTGTGAATGGCATCGTGGAGTCCTTGCTTGTGAGGCTCCTGGTGCACAGCTGCCCTTTCTCATGCAAATTGGGCTGCTCTTTGTGGAAGCGGTGAGCACCTGCTGTTGGTTGTCTTTTGGGGATGGGATGAGTTCAGAATGGGAAGGCCAAGGAGGACCTTTAAAGTGAAGAAAAGGTTAAAGGACTCAAGTTTCAGGGTAAGTGACTTCCCAGTAATGGTCATCTTGCATTAGAAGGTTTTCCTCATGAGATTTTTGGAGAATGGAAACTTAACCCAGCTTTTATTGCTCTGGGGAAAAAAGTCAGATGTTCCCCAACCCTGGAGTAGGCTAAGGGCACTTTCTACGTTTTCCTACTTAAGCTCTCAGCTTCTAGGACAGATTTCCTAACTTAGAATTGTAATGAATTTTTTTTTAATTGTATTCTTTCACTGAAAAATGGGATAGGCTGACTGCAGTTTCAAAACTTCTAGACCCTGAATATGAAACACAAAGAAAGCTCTACCTATGGTAATGCCTGAGGAAATTACGGTTCTATCGTAAAACAGAGGGAGAGGCTTGTTTGAATTAGTGAAAAGTGAATAGTATAATCACATTTTTAAAAATGGTAGAAGCTCCTCTCTTCAATGTGATTGGAGCTGGTACTTGGCTAAAAAAAGGAAACAATTTTAAAATAAAATGACATTAAACATTTACATCAACTTAAAATATATCATTGTATATTTTTTTCCAGTTTTTGGCTGTATAGCCAACATCTAACATCCTCTGGTTAGAGACTCCTTCATCTTTTTTGCATAAACTACACCCATAAGATATATATTATTTTTATATTATTTTTAGGATCTAGTTTTCCAGGTTTGTCTTCTGCAACAATCTGAATTCAGAATACTAGATTTTTTTTCACATTTTTAACCTTTTTTAGAACTGTCTTGTCAGTTACTTGATAACTTTTTATTTTTGCAACTTGTCATTTTCAAGTTTTTTGGTAATCATTTGACTTAGTTTTCCTAGCGAAGATAACTCTTAATGCCCATTCTTCATCCATTTATGTTATATTGAAGTCATAAACTTACAATGATGAGCAGAACCAGCATTAACAGGCTTGGGAATAAACACAATGACTTGAGTAAGTGCACATCTCAACTGGGAGGGCAGAAGTTCGTGGGCATGCCAAGGAGAGCTTACTAGCTGAAGGCATTCCCTGTGGCAAGGGCATCTGTCAGCATCTGCTAGAAAGGACTGGAGAATGATGGTTAATCTATGCATTGGTTAAAGCGCCTAAAGAGATTTTCTACTATGATACATTTTTATTGGTATGCATAGTAGCAACTCCTAAAGAAGATTTTTGTAAGATGTTTTCTAGTACAGGTCCTGCAGAACTTGCCTTAATGAACTGCCAATGTTTACTTATAATCAGCAGACTCTGTCTGCAAACATAATTGGTGTTCTGAAGTATTTTTTTCCAACAGTCTAGTTTACACTTTGGTACTATAATTGATTTGTTCATCAGACTCTTTTTTTCTTAGATGGGAAGAGATAATGTTTTGGTCTACTCAGAGTTATCACAATTTTTAAATTAAAGACTTGGGAATTTAATGAGCTCCTCTTTCATTTATACATGCTAGAAATACTAACTATCTCTGTTAATGTTTTTAGTTAATTTTTTGTTTTGAATACTGGTAGTAATAAAGTATGATGTGCCAAGAATAGTTTTAAAAAGAAAATAGATATTGCTCTTATTGGTATTGTTGATATATTTGGAAAATTTTACAGCTGAGAGAGAGAAGCATGCCTGTGAATGTGTGTAAATACACGTAAATATATACACACACAGGCAAAGAGAGACACAGAAAGAGGCAGAGACAGAGAAGGAAAGAGATAGGCAAAGAAAGAACAAGATACAGGGAGACAGAATTATGGATTATGTGTCTGTGTGTGTGTGTGTGTGTGTGTGTGTGTGTATGAATACATGCAGAGACAGACAGAAACAGACGACTATAAGAGAAACCAAGAGAGACTGAAACATCCAGAGAGGTAGAGGAAGGGCCACCACAGCAATGTTGCTCAAGAT
>CAUYLG010060242.1:0-36951 GCA_963573385.1 Cacajao melanocephalus | reverse complement strand
TATTTATCCAGTAGTCATTCAGGAGCAGTTTGTTCAGTTTCCATGTAGTTGTTTGGTTTTGAGTGAGTTTCTTAATTCTGAGTTCTAATTTAATTTCACTGTGGTCTGAGAGACTGTTATGATTTTTGTTCTTTTGCATTTGCTGAGGAGTGTTTTACTTCCAGTAATGTGGTCAATTTTAGAATAAGTGTGATGTGGTGCCGAGAACAATGTGTATTTTCTGTGGATTTGGGGTGGAGAGTTCTGCAGATGTCTGTTAGGTCCGCTTGGTCCAGATCTGAGTTGTATTTAGTAGAGATTTTGTATTTTCGCTATGTTGGCCAGGCTGATGACGAACTCCTGACCCCAAGTGATCCACCCACCTTGGCCTCCCAAAGTGCTAGGATTACAGGCGTGAGCCACTGCACCAGGCTGGTTACTTCTTTTTTTAAAAACCCAAAGAGAAGTTGATCCACATCAACTGGGGAGAGGATATCAGTCAAATGCTAGAGAGTGGCTTTAAATTCTGGCAGCTGGACATAGAGAGTGTTGTGTACCTATCCAAAGAGAAAGGCTGGTGAGGAGGCCCTGCACTCTGGACACCAGGACCCCATTCAATTATGTGAGTAGAACAAGAAGTTTAAATGTAATTCTTCAGCTTGGTCCTTGCAAATTTCACTCCAGGATGTGACATTATTTATTGAAAATTAATTGGGTACTGGTTCTATGCCAGCTCCTGGGGAAAAATGATGAGTGGGCATTGTCTTTATGTTTTTAGAACTCAGAGCCCCGTGGGAAGTCAGACACCTACTTCATGGGGCAAAATGGGAAAAGCTTCCAGTATAGATGTGAGAAAAGGGCTAAGAAGCCAGAGGAAGCAACTGTAGGATTTGGAGTTAATGATGGAGGGGTGATACACTCTACTGATTAATGAGGAGGCGAATGAAGAAGGCATGGCTTGTGCTGGCTTGGCAGTAAGAATGCCCAAGCCAGCAGCTTCAAGGCTAATTAAGTGAAAAATGATGCAATTGATTTGTTTGCTTCCAGCCAAATGGAGCTTGGTCAGCATGAAAAACCAACAAGTTTTAAATTTCTCCACTTTGAGCCTACTAGATGATTTCAGCATTTTCCCCCAAACATGCATTCTAATGTTGAAACGTTATATTATTTAAATATTTAAAATGACTAGCTGCAACTAGGCAAATGAGATTGTACCACCCACAGTAAAGTAAGATGGTCACCCTTGGGTGTGTGGAAGTAGAGGGGGAGGTGGGGATGTTGAAAGGGTGATAGAAAATGGCATGGTTGAATCTGTTTAGGTAGGTCATTCTAGTTGTGCCAAAGGGGTTAAATTGGAATGAGTAAAATAAGAAGCCAGGGACCTAAGAGGAGGCCATAGCACTTGTTCAGGCAAAAACTGGGGATGGAGGTGGTAAAGTAGAGGAAGAAACATTTCCAGGAAGTTGATAGGACCCAGGATCCTATTTCACTCATGAGACATCTGCAGCACAAAAATTGATGACAGTTTCATAATGAGGTTCAGACCTCAAACTCAAGCAGTTTGCTCAATTCTAACAGTTTCCTATCAAATCCTGCTTTTTAATTTAATTTTAACAAAAACCTTAAAAAGTGGCAATAATCTGCTAAACCCCATGTGTGTTTGCTTTTGGGGTTACAAAGAGGAAGAAAGCATAGACCTGCCTCTGAGGATCCTCAGTGTCAGCTGGTCTCGTAGGGACAGATACATGAACCGTGATCACAGTAGTGTGGGAGAAACGTGGCCATGTTATGCATAATATGCTTTGGGTGCAAAGAGGACAGCCCAGGCCTAACCTTCCCAGTGGAGTGAGAAAAAGGATTTCATGATTTTGAAGGATGCGTGGTAGCTTTCTAAATGATGAATCAGGGCAAGAAGGGGATTTTAGACAAAGGGAAAAGTATGGGCAAAGGCACAGAGGTGTGGCAGCGTGTATCATGTCCAGAGGCATGTGGCATAATGGTAGACGGTGTGGACTGGAGTTAGCTTGTGTTTAAATTCTGGATCTTTCAATAATATGACCTTGTACTGACCTTGTACAAGTTACTTAACTTTTTGTGCCTCAGTTTCCTCATCTGTTGAATGTTGTTATTATTACATAGAATTGTTATGAAGATTATTGATACTACCTGTAAATTACTTAGAACAGTTCCTGGTATGTTGTAAATTCTCAATAAATGCTAGCAGTTATTATTTGAAAACATATCTGGGAGTTAAAGAGGGATACAGAAGAATGGAGGGTGTAGCTATTTGCTGTTACTGCTTTTCCTTTAGAATATTCATGGGTGTCAGACATCACAGAAGGGAGGGCTCCCAGGACCAGGCAATGCTTTAGTGAAAAATAGACATTAAATTATTTAGGCCTTGGAAAAGGAAATTTGAACTCCAAAACAAATGGTGAAACCTGGTCTTTAATCCTGGGTGTTTCAGTCCATCCTCTGGAGCAAATCGACTAATTACTCACAAATTGCCACATTTCAACAGCTGGATTCAAACAACATATTCCTCTGTGGAGCCATTCCTCACTCTCACTGATTTCAAGGCCAAGGCTTGTCTAATAAATTGGAAGAAATAATAAAACATGAGCCCCCAGCGTGGCCCCTTCCTGGGCACAGAACAATGTATTGGGTTTCACTGAGCCTCCCTTTCAAACTGTGCAAACTAAATGGTTCCCTTTTATTCCCCAAGTTATACTTAACAACAGTTGTGCTGGGGAAATGCTGGTCTAGTTGAGACCTCAAGGCCTCCAGTAAAGGAGAGAACTGAAAAGTGCTGAGATTATTTACTCATTTGACTTGTGCAATAGTTTCTCTTTGGGGCAACTTGTTAGTCAAGTTTCTGAACAAATAATTTCTGCTTTTAGGGGTATAAAAGGATGACCATTTTGGAACTTCTTTTTGTCCTTATACTGAGAGGCATCAATGACTAATGAAAGTGCATTTTTTCCTCCTACCACCTCTACTTTCCCATTCTAGACCCATCCATGTTGGCCAAATCCCACGAGAATTTCTTAGTTGGTGAGAAGCATTCACCACACTCTTTCTCTACGGGGTCTCTGAGGACTGGAAACTCAACAATGAATTGAAGAAGCCTAAGATGTATTAAACACCTTCTCTGTGCTGTGTTCCCAGCTAGGCACTGAGAAGTAATAGTAGCTACCAGTTTATTGAGTGTGTGCATATGTGTGCGTGTATGTGCATGCATGCACGTGCCAGGCTCTAAGCACTTTACATTTGTATTCTCATTTAATCTTCACAAGTCTGTGAGGTAGGAATTGTTATGCCCATTCTACTCATGAGGCTGAAAATCAGACTTTAAATAATGTATTCAAGGTCATTTAAGCAGATGCAGTGTTCGGACTTGAACACAAGTCTTTCAGGCTCCAAAGGCCTCTTCCTTAACCACTGTGATGCCCTGACACCCTGATGCTAAAGAAGCACGGGCTTGGTCCTTGACTACATGAGAGACGTTGTGCTAGTTTTTATTGACTCTTGTAGGAAAAACCTCCAGGGATTAAATTGGCCAGAACCTTGATCTTGGACTTCGAGCCTCCAGAGTGTGAGAAAATCAGTTTCTGTTGTTTAAACCACCCAGTTTAAGGCATTTTGTTATGGCAGCCTGAGAAGACTAACACAGATTTTGGTACCGGGAGTGGGGTTAAATGAGGCTGTCCAGAGCCTTGGGGCAAGACCTCCCTGCAGAGCCATGGGTAGGGCTACTGTGTAGGAATGTAGGGGTGATGCTGCTACCCCAGTGGGCCTGAAGCACAGAGCATCCAGTCAAAGAGGATTCTTCTCAAGCCTCAAGAGCAAATGAAATTTGCCCTGCTAGGTTTTGGACTTGTTTGGAACCAGCCATTCCTTCTTTCTTTCCTGCTTCTCCCTTTTGGGATGGAAGTGTCTATCCCATGCCTGTCCCACCATTGTATTTTGGAAGCCCATAACTTACCTAGTTTTACACGCTTACAGCTGGAGAGAAGTTTTGCCTCAGGATGAATTGCACCTTCAGTCTCACCTATACCTGACTTAGATTCTGGCTGTATAGAAAGTGTCAGGGAGTGGGGTGTGGTTTAGAAACATGCAGTAGAATCAAACAAGAACTGACAGGCCTGCTGCTCAGGGCAGATGACTGAGAAAGACAGATGGACTCGTGGGAGCATTTGCATAGACTGCTGTAGATTTCTCCTGATTTAATTGTCACTAAACAACAAAAGGTAGGAAGTAGGTAGTTATCCATGTCACAGACAGTGCAGCTGTTGTCTTTGGAGAGGTGAAGGGACGTTGCAAGGGTTGGGAAGGGACATGGACATCTGATCCAGTGCTCACCCCCTGAGCATCCGGGCTGCTCACCACTTATGCAGCAAGTGAGAATGCTTACGAAATGGGGAAGAATGTGTGTAGCAAGAGAATTGTTCACCTGATTGAGGTGGCTTTAATCTAGAATTCGGGGATAAGAAGAAAAATGCCAGACGATCAACTATTAACTGCAGGGGACAAGGAGTGTGACATTGAAATAAGAAAAGCTGAAGTGTCATTATTCTAAGGAAGAAGAAATAAAGTGTGATAAAAACAATACTTATAGCTTCAGACTTGGGTCTAGTATTGTGCAGGATATGGAGGATAGATAAAGAAATGTCAACGTTTTAACACAAAGTAATGTGACAGAATGATTTCTAAGAATACATCAGCACAAAGAACTTGGATGAGGAAGCAACATTGTAGAGTAGAGGTAGGAGGATACCTAGGGGATCTGAGTAATTATACACAGGGGTCCAGATATTTAAAGATCATCTATGAGAGATGGAAAGATGGCCAGATAACCAGGGAAACAAGAAAGGTATAGACGTAAAAAATTAGTGTCAGAATGGGGAAAGCCTAGGATGAGCTGCTGCTTGCAAAATTGTTATGAACCGAAAGAAATTTTTTTGGAAGTTACTTTTGAAATCAGAAGTGGAAATAAGGGTTAAATGATAGGCCTGTTGCTTGGGGCAGTTGGGAGCATGTTAACAGATGACAGAGTGGGCAGTGTTATTTTGCCTCTATAATCTCTATCAAAGAGAATAACCTTAAAACCAAAAAGAGGAGAACAAACATAATAAAGCGGGAATTGAAATATAAAATGGGTGAGGTGACAGTACAGAGTGGTTCTGAGTGAGCTCAAACCCAGATGAATTACTTCCAAGGGAGTTGGAACTCAGAAACACTATCCTGAACTCTGAAGAATGATGGAGAATGCAGGGGCCACGCTGCTGTGCTTCCCCATCCTCCCGAAAGGGAAAAGGGTTAGGTCTACAGACCTGATAACCACACCTGACAAGATTCCAGAGCCTACTGTTAAGTAGAAGTTGGCTTAGCAGAGGGAATGATCACCCCTTGCAACTGGCATGAGTTCATTAAAAACAGGTGAGGGAGGTCAGGAGATTGAGACCATCCTGGCTAACATGGTGAAAACCTGTCTCTACTAAAAATACAAAAAATTAGCCATGTGTGGTAGTGGGCGCCTGTAGTCCCAGCTACTCGGGATGCTGAGTTAGGAGGATGAACTCAGGAGGTGGAGGTTGCAGTGAGCTGAGATTGCACCACTGCACTCCAGCCTGGGCGACAGAGCAAGGCTCCATTTCAAACAACAGCAACAAAACAAAAAAACCAAGTGAGGCAAGTGAAGGGACCCACACTCTTTTTCTGAGGAGGAACTAGGTTAGCAAATGAGACAAACGACATAGCCAAGAGGTAGATGTTATTCCTCAGAATGTACCTGTGGAGGTGAAGAAACCTGGCTTGCATGGTATCTCTAGAAGGAAGGGAGCTGAGTGCCTGTTTCTGATGTGTCTTGGTAAGACAGCGTGAGAGCTGGGATCTCTGAGGAGGCTGCATCTTCTCAATTGGCTTTCTGAGCAAGTGGAGATAGAAGATAAAAGAGTAAGCACGTGAGAGCCAAAATATCACCTTTATTACTGATAAAGGCTAAGCTGGAGGACTTAGCATAGGGTGAGAGGCAATTAAACCCCTCAACTAGACAGACAAATCTGTTCAGCCACAGGCAGCATGGACTAAGGCTTCCCAGGGAGAAGAGCAGAACTGGTGTTCTCCAGAGCTGACCCGTCCAACAGAAATAAAAGGAGTAGCTGAGAGGAGAATGACCAGTTGATTCTTCTCGAATTCACGAATCAGAGTAAGCCACTACTTTTCTCCTGGGAAGGAGCAATGGGTGGTGGGAGATGCTAGGAGTGACACAGCTGCACACGGGAGCCAGCAGAGGCCTCCCCCCGTCCATGTCATCCTTCCACGCTGTCCCAGCCGCACTCAGTTACTCCATTTCCTTGTTGCCTCCTCCGTCGACTACCTCCCTCAGTCACTTCCTGGCACATTGAGGTCCTCCATAAATATGGAATGGATAATGTTATTTGAAATATTTATTTTTAAACTGGCTTACTTTTATTCTTGGTAGGTCATGGTTTCTCCTAGTTTTTAACCGCCTGGAGGTCCCCCGCTGATTAAATCAATGGTATTCATTGCTTCTGGAAGAAGACAGCTTAATGAAATGTTCACCGCTCAGTTTTGTGTCAAAGTAGAATTTTGTTCGAAAATATAGTCTAAGCCCACAGCAGAGACAGTAGTCTGAAAACTGTTTTGCAAGAACTACCTTGACAAGCTGTGTTGGCGTCCAGAGAAACAAACTTGGCCTCTTTTTATTCATGTTGTAAGTTGGGTAACTTGGACTAGAATTGTTTTCATAATTCTGAGTGTCAGGGATCCTAGACTGGCCAGGGTAGCTTGGCTGAGGGGTGCCTTTGCTAAGACCAAGGTAAAGGATTATGTTCTCGTGTACTGCAGCTGATAGGAAGAAAAGCTAACAAAACAAGCCCTCTGCTCCAGTGTCATGTCCAGTTAATGGTAGAAACTTGATGTACCAGATCCAGATTGGAATTCAGGCTCTGTTTTATGACCTCAGGCAATCTCCTTAACCTTTATGAGTCTGTTTCCTCAGTGATAAAAGGGTGATAAGAGCCTTACTTTTGTGAACGTTCTCCTGTGGCTCCCTTAACTGCTGCCAGTCTGCCCACACCAGCAGCTGTGGCCACCATGTAAGTCCAGCCCTAAACCTCGGCTTAGGGGGCCCTCCAGCTGTTGACTTCTTTCCGTCCCCTTCAAATGTTCTCATGCGGAGAGTTCTTTGGGTCAGTTACCGACTTGGCGGGACATCTCTCTTGTCTTGGCAGGCCCAGTGGGATTTGGTGCTCTTATCTCACCCTGTCACTTTGGTTCTGGCCACATACCCTCATAATATGGCACATCAATAGGCCTAGAGCCCAACCAGCCTCCTAGGTCACTGTGAACCAGGCTTACTGAATGTCCCGGCTTGTTCCTTTCTGGGAGGGAGGTCAGATGATTAACAGGATTGCCACAAAGGGTAAAGGAGATTTTATAAAGCACTGTGCTTGGTAAACAGTGGGTATTCAAAAATGTTGGTTCCTATCCTTCCATAGTTATTGGAAGGGGTTGTCTCAGTGAGGAGCAAGATGATGGCTCTTCTTATTTAAAAGTCAACGTTTCAAGAAGCCTAGAGAGCAGGGAGAGCTCTCATGCAAAGAGAGGCAGAGAAGCAAGGTGCTTCTTTATCTTAGTTGAAATTTATCTCATAATAGCTACTTGGCCTATTGACTGCTTAGTCACTTAATCTACTGTCACTTCCATTAGTCACTGCTCCTGGAGAATTCTTATCACAATTATGATTTCTTTTGTTTATTTTTAAATCTATTCTTAGCGCCATTAGAAAAACCAAGTTGGAAGCCAGCAAAGCAAAGTGAGCAGAACCTGCAGGAGAGATGACCTCTTAGGATCAGATGGACCATCAGTAGAAGATTTCAAAATTAGAAATAGTGCTCTGTTGCACAGGAGATGAATTAGAAGCCAAAAGAAGATGAGCAAGATTTGGTCCTGAGGAATCAATGAAGGCAAATCGCTTAGTTAGATGCAGGCAAGGAAGAGATCTGATGGAAGGGCCCCAGGCCAAGCTATTTGTATCAGTGTGGTTCTTCAGGAAAGGCTCACATAGTAGGTCTGCAAAATCGATGCTGAATTGATGTCATAGGGTTTCTGGCCAACCTAAAGAAGAGTGTTAATTCTGTTGCCTCTCAGGCAGGGCTGGTTTTATGGCAGCTGAACAGGGGCCTACTCTTCACAGGAGCCAGGCCCTTGGCTTAATGCTTGGCTGTCATCTTGAAATTCTAAATAAGTTTGTCTTTGAACTTGCGTTTTGTAAGAAAACCTGATGGTACAATGGAACATGCATATGAGCAAAGGAGAGATGCCAGCAGCACACATGCAGGGTAGGCCTAGGCTCCTCAACACAGTAGGCTGTGGGCAGTGTGCATACTGAACAGTTGGCCTAGCCTCCCCACACACATGCCTGGGGCTGTCTGGGTGCTACAGAGCCCAGAGGGGTTGGCCAGGCCAGGACCTAGGCCCAGATGATGATGGTGGTGGTGGCAGTAGCATAAGCAGCAGTAGCAGTAGTGGTGCGGCCACGAGAGAGGAGGAATGCTATACGGAGGTAGTGCAGGGTCTCCAGTGAGAAGTTGGCTTGCCTGTCCATTCCTGGTTTGTCCCTGTGGCATCTGTACAGATACTAACTCTCCAGCCTGAGCACCAGAATAGGAACTGCAGGTGCACATGCAGTAAACATTATCAGCAAATTATGCAAATTATATAAAGTAAAAGTGTACACATGGACACTGCAATCAACCATACAAGAAAGTTACTACAATTCTTCAAAAAGTTGAGAATTTGGGGGCTTGAACCCTGCTGCAAATTGCAAAGCAAGTTCCGCAGGTTTAGAAATAGAAATTAAATTTAAAGATCATTACATTCAAGGGAAAAGAACATGATTTTCATATGATATTCTGGCTGAACCAATTGTTAGTGAGGGAGACAATTTAAAAATTAATTTTTCCTTGCATTTGAAGACACAGCTGTTTTGAATGATATACAAATCATATTGCCACTTTCAGTTTCTTGTACATATTCTACAAGTTATAGAACATTTCAGAGGGAACATTAAAATGCCATAAGAATTTCAATTGAAAAGTTCACATGTACACAAAAACTTAATTGAATGAAGAGTTAAATCTTTTTGCAACATTGTTTTGCAAAAATCATCAGCTCTAGATGTACTAAAATTTATATTTTGAAATAATTTAGCAGAAATGTATTCTAATGTTATCATAAACTATAAAATACTCTTAATAGTTCCAATAACAGTTGCATCGGCATAAAATCTTTCTCAGAATTAAAAATTACCAAAAATTATGTGTGATCTTGCACTTGCCAAGGAGAGGTTGCTGTCAACTATGTCAATTGAAAATTAAGTTTCTATAAATTTCAATATATGAAGTTGCTATAAACCTAATGTATAAATTTCCAGAAAAACAAGCCAAAAAATCATATGACCAATCAAGATATCACTCTGGTTGTTATTATTTATTGTGTTATATAAAATTATGATGCCAACATACTCTATTTGTGCTATTTGTAAATTTGTTATACATATATCACTATCACCCCATTGTGTTTTGTAATTAATATATTTTTTCTAAAAAATACAGTCTTTTTAAAGGAAAAATCTTGATATTTTAGTGTGTTTAGCTGCACACTTGCTGCCCCCTGCTTTTTGAATAAAGAGTCTGACATTTTTATTTTACGCTGGCCCTGCAAGATATATGGCTAGTGCTGCTCTCAGGGCTATTTCTCAGCTGGCCTTAGGATTCGTTGTAGAAAAAGGATCATTTTTCTTGTCTGCTTTGATAAAAGCCTTGAGTGAATTCTTATAGAAGATAGAGCTATGGGGATTGCATAGTGATAAGCAGGTGGCCTTCTGGGAGGTGAGCACCAGGAGTCATGGAGTCAACAGCCGACTCTTCGATGGTGAAAGCTCAGACCTAGCACAGGGCCTGGCACAAGCTCAACAAACGTTAGTTGAATGAAAGGGTTATGGATGCCATCATCAGAACAGGGGAGGCTTGGTATGTGCAAAATATTCAAAGAGCCAATCAAAGGCAGAGGGGACAGGATGAAAACGGGTATGCTGACTTAGTTTCATATAGGGTTTTCTCAGAACACTCATTCTGAGATACTAGTAGAGATCTCATATAATCAGGGTGCAATGGCAGAGGAGGTTTAGGAAATGCTATATTAAACCAAAGTAGACAGGTTTTGTTTGTTTTTAACTGCAGCGTTATCAGCATCACTAACATTCTGATGTGCACTGCGCTTCTCCAAGAGAGGGATATACTATGTTGTCTTTTCTAAGGTTGATGACTATGGGATCTTTATTTGGCAGCTGCTGCTCCTCAGACAGTCTGAGAAATGCTCGTTGCCTACCTTCCCTTCTGATTTCTTCTGGATAGAAGCTCTAACAAATGACTAAAAAGTGGTGCCCAAATCATTGAGGACCAAACTCTTAGATCCAGGTTTGATTATGGAGCCAGGCAACATGGTGCAGGGAAATGAGTGTGGATCTGGGACCTGAGAACTGGATTTCTCTTGTCTTCTTAGCTGTATGATATTGGATAATCACTGCCTCACTGAGTCAGTTTGCCCAGCTACAAAATGGCAATAATAAAACCTGTATTATTATTAGTGAAGGAGTTATTAGAGGCCTAAGTAAGAAAATGTATGTGACACAGCTGAGTACAAGGCCTGATATATAATAGCTGTTCAGGAAATTTTTGATCTCAAATTTCTGCTGTCAACCTGTTTTAACTTGTAGGTGGTTTGCAACTATTTTTAAGGGAGCAGAATCCAGAGTCATTAATTCAGATGGCTCTTTCAAGGAAACCAACTTAGAAACTGGGTATAAGCCATGCTATTCTGATTGGAGTGGGAATGGGGGACTGAGTACAGGGACATTTTCCATAAGCTCTACTTTAAAAAACTTTTTATTAATTTTTAAAAATTTTATTGTATTAAGAACCTTTAACATGAGAGTTACCCCCTTGACATATTTTTAAGTGAACAATAGAGTACTGCTAATTGTAGGTACAATGTTATATAGCGCATCTGTAGAACTTACTCATCATGCTTAACTGAAACTTCTACGAGCTCAACTTTTATTTTTAAATTTTGTTTATTTTTAACTTTTATTTTAGGTTCGGGGTACATGTGAAGATTTGCTACACAGGTAAACTTGTGTCATGGGGGTTTGCTGTACAGATTACTTGATCACCCAGGTATTAAACCTAGTTCCTATAGTTATTTTTTTCTAATCCTTTCCCTCCTCCCAACCTCCACCCTCAAGTAGACCCCAGTGTCTGTTGTTCTCTTGTGTTCATGAGTTCTCATCACTTAGCTCTCACTTATAAATGAGAACATACGATATTTGGTTTTTCTTTTCCTGCGTTAGTTTGCTAAGGATGATAGTCTCCAGCTTCATTCACGTTCCCACAAAAGACGTCATCTCATTCTCTTTTATGGCTTCATAATATTCCATGGGATATATGTACCACATTTTCCTTACCCAATCTGTCATTGAAGGGCATTTAGGTTGATTCCATGTCTTTGTTATCATGTATAGTGTTGCAATGAATATTCACTTGTATGTGTCTTTATGATAGGATGATTTATATTTCTCTGGGTATATACCCAGTCATAGGATTGCTGGGTCAAATGGTAATTCTGTTTTTAACTCTTTGAGGGAATGCATACTGCTTTCCACAATGGTTGAACTAATTTACACTCCCACCAACAGTGTATAAGTGTCCCCTTATACAGAGGAAAGGGAACACTATACACTGCTGGTGGGAGTGTAAATTAGTTCAAACATTTTTTTTGACTTTTAATAATGTTTTTACTTTTTAATAATTTTTTTGACTTCTTAATAGTAGCCATTCTGACTGGTGTGAGTTGATATTGTGGTTTTGATTTGCATTTCTCTAATGATCAATGATACTGAGTATTTTTCATATGCTTGTTGGCTGCATGTATATCTTCTTTTGAAAAGTGTCTATTCATGTCCTTTGCATACTTTTTAATGAAGGTTGTTTGCTTTTCTTTTGTAAATTTGTTTAAGTTCCTTATAGATGTGGATATCAGACCTTTGTCAGAGGCATAGTCTGCAAATGTTTCCTCTCATTCTGTAGGTTGTCTGTTTACTCTGTTAATAGTTTTTTGTGCTGTGCAGAAGCTCTTAAGTTTAATTAGATCTCATTGTACTAGACCTAATTTTGCCTTTGGTTGCAACTGCTTTTGGTGTCTTTGTCATGAAATCTTTGCCCATGCCTATGTCCGAGGTGGTATTGCCTAAGATATCTTGCAGGGTTTTTATAGTTTTGGATTTTATATCAAAGTCTTTAATCCATCTTGAGTTGATTTTTATATATGGTATAAGGAAGGGGTCCAGTTTCAACATTCTGCATATGGCTAGCCAGTTATCCCAGCACCATTTATTGAATAGGGAGTCTTTTTCCAATTGCTTGTTTTTGTCAGCTTCACAGAAGATCAGATATTGTAGGTATGTGGCCTTATTTCCAGGCTCTCTACTCTGTTCTACTGGTCTATATTCCTGTTTTTGTACCAGTGCCATACTGTTTTGGTTACTATAGCCCTGTAGTATAATTTGAAGTCAGGTAACGTGATGCCTCCAGCTTTGATCTTTTTGCTTAGAATTGTCTTGACTATTCAGGCTCTTCTTTGGTTCCATATTAATTCTAAAATAGTTTTTTCCTAGTTCTGTGAAGAATGTCATTGGTAGTTTGATAGAAATATCACTGAATCTGTAAATTGCTGTGGGCAGTATGGTCATTTAAATGATATTGATTCTTCCTATACATGACATGGCATGTTTGTGTCTTCCCCGATTCCTTTGAGCAGTGTTTTGTAGCTCTCATTGTAGAGATCATTCACCTCCCTGGTTAGCTGTGTTCCTTAGATATTTTATTCTTTTTGTGGCAATTGTGAATGGGATTGCCTTCCTGATTTGGCTCTTAGCTTGGCTGTTGTCAATGAAGTAATTTTTGTACACTGATTTTGTGTCCTGAAACTTTGCTAAAGTTTTATCATCTGAAGGAGCATTTGGGCTGAAACTATGGAGTTTTCTAGACATAGAATCATATTGTTTGCAAACAAGAATAATTTGACTTCCTCTCTATCTGGATGCCCTTCAATTCTTTCTTTTGCCTGATTCCTTTGGATAGAATGTCCAATATTATGTTGAATAGGAGTGGTGAGAGACAGCATCCTTGTCTTGTGCTGGTTTTCAAGGGGAATGCTTCCAGCTTGCTCATTTGGTATGATGTTGGCTGTGGGTTTGTCATAGATGGCTCTTATTATTTTGATATATGTTCCTTCAATTCCTAGTTTATTGAGCATTTTTAACACAGAAGGATGATGAATTTTATCAAAAGCCTTTTCTGCATCTATTGAGATAATCATGTGGTTTTTGTCTTTGGTTCTGTTTATGTGATAAATCACACTTATTGTCCAATTATGTGGTTGATTTTAGACTATGTGCCATGTAGCAATGAGAAAAATATATATTCTGTTGTTTTTGGTGGAAGAGTTATGCAGAGGTCTATCAATCTCTTTGGTCCAATGTTGAGTTCAAGTCTTGAATATCTTTGCTAATTTTCTGCCTTGATCATCTGTTTAATACTGCCAGTGGAGTGTTGAAGTCTCCCACTGTTATTGTGTGGGACTCTACATCTTTTTGTAGGTTTCTAAGGACTTGGTTTATGAATCTGGGTGTTCCTGTGTTGGGTGCATATATATTTAGGATAGTTAGGTGTTCCTGTTGAACTGAACCTTTTACCATTATGTAATGGCCTTCTTTGTCTTTTTGATCTTTGTTGGTTTAAAGTCTGTTTTCATCTGAAACTAGAATCACACCCTTTCTGTGTTCAATTTACTTGGTAGACTTTCCTCCATCCCTTTATTTTGAGCTTATGGTGTCATTATGTGAGATGGGTCTCTTGAAGACAACATACCATTGGGTCTTGCTTTTTTATCCAGCTTGCCACTCTGTGCCTTTTAAATGGATTTAGCCCTCAAAATTAGCATCAATATGTGTGGATTTGAGCCTGTCATTGTGTGGTTACCTGGTTATTATGCTGGATTATTTATGTGGTTGGCTTTATAGTGTCACTGGTCTGTATATTTAAGTGTGTTTTTGTATTAGCTGGTAGTGGTCTTTCCTTTCTACATCTAGTGCTCCTTTCAAGATCTCTTGTAAGGCAGGTTGGGTGGTAACAAACTCCCTCAGCATTTGCTTATCTGAAAAAGATCTTATTTCTCCTTTGCTTAGGAAGGTTAGTTTGGCTGGGTAAGAAATTCTGGGTTGAACATTTTTTTTTTTTCTTTAAGAATGTTGAATATAGGCCCCCAATCTCTTCTAGCTTTAAGGTTTCCACTGAGAGGCCTGCTGTTAGCCTGAGGGGGTTCCCTTTGTAGGTGTCCTGCCTTTTCTATCTAGTTGCTTTTAACATTCTTTCTTTCATTTCAACCTTGGAAAATCTGATGATTGTGTCTTAGGGATAACCTTCTTGTGTAGAGTCTTGCAGGGGTTCCTGTATTTCCCGAATTTGACTGTTGACCTCTCTAGCAAGGTTGGAGAAGCTTTAATGGACAATATCTTGAAATATGTTTTCCAAGTTTGCTTTCTTCTCCTCCCGTTTAGAGACTGCAATGATTCATAGATTTGGCCTCTTTACATAATCCCTTACTTTGAAAGGTTTTGTTGATTTATTTTCATTCATTTTTATTTTCCTTTTTTTTTTTTTTTGAGTTGGAATTTCACTCTTTCACCAGGCTGGAGTACAATGGCATGATCTTGGCTCACTGCAACCACTGCCTCCCAGGTTCAAGCAATTCTCCTGCCTCAGCATCCTGAGTAGCTGGGATTACAGGCACCTGCCACCACAACTGGCTAATTTTCGTATTTTTAGTAGAGATGAGGTTTTGTCATGTTGGCTAGGCTGGTCTTGAACTCCTGACCTCAGGTGATCCACCTGCCTCGACCTCCCAAAGTGCTAGGATTACAGGCATGAGCCACCATGCCCAGCCCGTTCCTTTTTATTTTTGTCTGACTGTCTTATTTCAGAGAGCCAATCTTCACACTCTGAGATTCTTTCTTCAGCTTGGTCTATTCTGCTGTTAATACTTATGATTGCATTGCAAAATTCTTGTATTGTGTTTTTCAACTCTGTTAGATCCATTAGGGTCTGTTTTATATGGGCTATTTTGTCCTTCATCTCCTGTATCATTTTATTGTGATTCTTAGTTTCTTTGGATTGGGTTTTGCAGTTCTCCTGAATTTCTATGATCTCATTCCTATATTCTGAATTCTATTTCTGTCATTTCAGTCTCAGCTTGGTTAAGAACTCTTGCTGGAGAACTGGTGCAGTCATCTGGAGGACATACAACACTCTGGATATTTGAGTTACTGGAATTCTTGCATTGGTTCTTTCTCATCTCTGCATGTGGGTGTTCCTTTAACTGCAGTGTAGATTGAGTATAACCAATGAACTTCTTTTCTGGATGTTTTCACAGGGCCAAGGCTTTGTGCAGGATCTTTGAAGCTGGCTTCTTGGCTCTAATTTCAGAGGGGGTTACGTTAGTGAGGTATTTTTGGTGTCGAAGCTTTGGGGTGTGATCCAGTAGGTGGTGTATAGGTGTATTGGTCAGTTGATAGTGTCTTGCTTGGTTGTGTGGCTCCCCTATATTTCCTCACAGTTGCAGTTGTGTTCCCTCTCAATGCTCTGAAACTGGGCTCCTCTTTCTCTTGAGTGCTGGCTGTAGATCTTGACTTGCCACTCCTGAGCTGCCCCCTGCATCTCGGGGGCAATCTCAGGGCTTATGTTCCGTCCTTAATTTGGAGGAAGCAGAGAAAGGGACCTTAGTAGTGGTTGTGCCAAGGGTCTTTTGCTTATCTCCTGGGGGCTCCACCCCAGAAAGATGCAGGTCAGCAGTTGCTCAGTGCAATCAGTTCAGGATGAAGGGTCTATGCTGTGAGCCCAAGCTTGGGGTTCCCTGTGTGGTGATGAGCAAAGGTGGCTGGGTGGTACCCATGGGAGATGGACTGGCCTTCTCTCCTTGGGTTGGCTGCAGCTTGTTGGAGGTGTGGGTAAGGCACTCAGAGTCTTTGCTCCTCCATTAGTCTGAGGGTAGCAAGGGTAGTTCCATTGCAGGGGCAGTGGCAGAGGCTTTCAGTTGCCCTTGGCAGCTTTGTACAGAGAGTTGCTGAGCTGCTACTGGCTTGATAGCCCCAGTGGGTGGTGGGTGGAGGCCCAGGTATGGAGGATCTGCCTGTGAGGAGATATGGAAATGGGCATACATGTAACAGTCTGGCCATTTTTATTTAGGGCTGATGTAGCATGCTGGGGGAT
The DNA here is from genome assembly GCA_963573385.1 of Cacajao melanocephalus. NCBI lineage: Eukaryota > Metazoa > Chordata > Mammalia > Primates > Pitheciidae > Cacajao > Cacajao melanocephalus. Next base: position 20,560 of record CAUYLG010060242.1, on the reverse strand, counting down.
CCAATCCAGTCCCTAGTCACGTCAGTTTTTCCCGGACCTGGAATAATCAAGAGTGAAGGATGCAAAATAGCAAAGATGGTGGCCTGCCCCTCCCTCTCAGAGCTCTGTCCCGGGAAGTACAGAACTGTTGCAGGCCTGAAAGCACCAGTAGAAGGCAGCTAGAGACCCTAGTTAGGAGGTCCTCACCCAGTGAGGAGAAATAGGATCAGGGACCCACTTAAAATAAACAGTCTGGCCATGTTTTTGTAGAGCAGCTGTGCCATGCTGGGGGCCTGCTCCAGCCCCTAGTTGCCTTGTTCTCTCCAAAGCCCAAAGGGTGGAGTGACTAATTTGCCCAAACAGCAAAGATGGTGGCCCTCCCTTCCCTCTGGGATCTCCATCCCATGGAAGTTTGAGTCCTTCTATCAGCCAGAAAACCCCAGCAAATGTAGCTAAAGACCCTGGTTGGAGGTCTCACCTGGTGAGGAGAAGTGGGATTGGGGGCCTGCCTTAAAAAGCAGCCTGGCCATGTTTTCATAGAATAGCTTTGCTCTGCTGGGGTCTGCTTCAGCTCCCGGCCACCTTGGACTCCCCAAAGCCTGAAGGCTAGATCAGCTAAGTAGCCCAAACAGTGAAGATGACGGCTCACTCCTCCCAAGGGGATTTCTGTTTCAGGGAGGTATCATGTTGCTACTGGTGGCTTGCTGGAATTCCAAGCCAGTGGGTCATATCCTGTGATGTGTTGTGGAAGTGGGGCCTGTAGTCTTTCATTGATCGGCCTCGTAGATGCAGCCTCTTTCCTGGGGGTATCTAGTTGGGGGAGAGTCTAACCTCCTAATTTGCTGGAGTTGCAGTTGTTTTTGCCAGGAAGCCCAGGTGTCTAAGCCTACCAGATCTCTGCGTGTGCCTGAGTGGCTGCTCTGCCAAGACTCCATGTAGCTTTGTCAGACTGAAAGCCCTGGTGAAGTGAGGGGATTCACGAGGGGATCTCCTGATCCAAGGGTTGCAGAGATCCTTCTCCATGGGAGATACGTGGGTTTCCTGGGTCACTCATTCACTCACTGCTTCCCTGGGTGAAGGAGGTGCTCCTCGCTCCCTGTTGCTCCTGGGTGGGCCATTGTCCTGTCTTGCTTTTCTCTGTTCTCTGCGGGTCAAGTTGTTTCCTTGATCAGTCCCAATTCATGTACCTGGATGTTTTAGTTGAAGGCGCTGTATTTACTTGCCCCTTCTGTTTTTCTCCATGAGAGTGGCGCACACTAGTTGCCTCTAGTCGGCTATCTTGGAGCTTAATTTTTAAATCCAATCATTTACTTGACTGTCTCATTTTGATGTCTTATATGCATCTCAGAGCAAATCTTTTGATTCCTTGCCCCTAAAGCTGATTCTTCCTCTAATCTTTCCCATTTCATAAAATGGTCCGACCATTACCCCACAGTTCAATGCCCAGTCCAGGATTTGTCTTTGATTCCTTTTTATATCCCTCTGCATCTAGCAAGTCTTGTCAGTTGATCCTCAAATCTGTCCACTTTTGATCATCTCCACCGCTACCTCCCATTTCAAGCCATCATTACTTGTGGGTGATGTCAGTGCCCAGTTGTTCCAGCCAACTTCCCACTGCCAGTACTTACATCTTGGTGCCTGACGGCTGCTCTCCTCCAGTCTTGAAAGATCACTGCCTACCTGCTATTGACTGGAAGTGTTGGGGAATTGTATCCCCCACCCCTCCTAACAGCAACCTCAATCAATGACTTTTGGGAGTTGGTGTGTGAATACCCCAGCTGCCTTGCCTTTCAGGTAGAGCTAGTCTGAGGTGTGCTTGGAGCCATTTTTCCAAATTTATCTGCAGGACTAAGCTCTGGTCACTCACTATAGTAGCTGGGGGTAGTAATACTCTTAGTTGCTTGCCTTTCCTTTCCTGTAACACTTCCTCCCACTTCTGTCAAGGTATTTCCTGCAATTCTTAAATACACTAATTGCACTTGAATCCTTGTCTCAGGGTTTGCTTCTGGGAGAACCCAAACTAAGATGCTAGTTTACTGAAATAGCCTATTATCCCCCTATAAATCTTTTTCTGCACATTAGCCAGACTGAAATTCTAAAAATGTAAAGTGGATCGTATCGCCTCTGCTTGGTTCCCACTCAGCTTAAATTAATATCCCAAATCCCTAATATAGCTCAACATAGTACAGACTCTGGCCCCATTTCATATCATTCATTCCCTCTTTCATTTCACTGCAGCTATACTCAGTTATTGCCTACATCTTGAACTTACCAACTCGCTCCTATGTAAGGTCATTTGTACTTGTTCCTTCTGCCTGGCACATTCAGACTCCAGAACCTCAGAGGCTGAGCTGCCTTTTAAAATTTCAATCCTAGATCAAATGTCTTCTCCTCTGAGAAGTCATTCTGAAGTAGCTGAAACCTCCCTTTATTACAACTGTTTGGAATTATCTTAATAGCTATGTGTTTATTTGTTGTTTGCCTCACCCCTCTATAGGACCCCTGTTGTAACAGGAATCTTGTACGTCTTGTTCTCATTTTGTCCTCAGCACCTAGAATAGCAACAGATCTCAGCACTTAGCAGGAAATATATATATATATATATATATATATATATATATATATATATATTTATTGAATGAAGGAATGTAAGGTATAATTATCTTTAATTATGTCAAAGGATTATATATTAATACTTATCATTTACATTATTATTTTATTTGCAACTTACTGGTAACAAAAATACAATTAAATGATCACTATTAATGAAGAGATTTATCTACAAAATAATTATTGTGTCAGAGATGTGCCAGGTACTGTACCAGATGTTAAAGATACAAAATGAAAAAGATACTCTCTGCTCTTTCATAGAGTAATTGATGATATAATTTAAAATAGAAAACTGGAAGAGTAGGTTGTCTTATGTGTTATGATGACAGCAACAACAACGACCGCCCTCTGCGGGTGCTTGTGTACTGCAGTGCGCCCTCTGCAGGATTTCACAGAGAGTCTGGGATGCTTACTGCACTCTCAGGGACCCTTGGAGGGCTCTTCAGGTCTACAGGTGGGATGCGAGCCATAATTTGAGAAATCATGGTCAGAGCCAAATTTGTTTATGACCTGGAATAAAGCTATTTGTATCCTTTAAAAAAAATCCTCTATATCTGTTATAGGATTTCTCCCATTTTACCCCAGGAGAAACTGAAGCTTCAGAGTACCATCACCATGCTCATTCTCAAAACATCCTTGGTAGCAAGTAACTGTTTTCTCCTCTGAGCGTATGGAGAATTCCACATTGTAATCCCCACCCTAGCAGATGGATGGTATTATGTCACAGAGTTGCAGCAGAGTAGCCATATTGATCCAGTGAAAGTATAGATGTTATAGTTCATGGATTTTAAAATGTGCATTTTTTCACATTTATCATCTTTGAAATTGGGATACAACTTACTGATATAGTTTATATCAGAAATGCTTTTTTCTTAATACTACATATAATTATGTTTTATAATTGATGGCATCTTAGATAGAATAAAATATTCTATTGCATTCTTGGTTGAGGAGAAGCAACTAGAATGCCTTTTTCTAATTTTTCTCCATTATACATGAAATATTTTGCACTATTGGGAGGAAGGCAGTTGTCTGAAAGAAAGAAATAAAATTAAGAGGAAGATGGGGTACTGGCCTTGTTGCTGCCTCTCCACTGGCCAAGGAATGCAAACACTGTGTTTACCTGGCTGTCCTCTGGGTATCACCTTGGACCTTTTCCTTCCTTCTCTCAGTTTTAAAATGTTAACTCTCTTGTCTCCCAGTCCCTCAGAATTAGTCAATCTGAGTGATAATTCTATGAGACTTTTCCAGAGCAGTGAATCATAATGACTTTGTGCTTTAACCTTTTCTCTTCCTTCTCCTGTATCTTGTGCATTTTAAGTGTCTTACTGGAGTCATAATGCCTCAGTCCAAAAGAGAAACTTTCATGGTCGAAATTATGGTATCTGTGACAAGCTCGCAGAAGTCACGGTTTAAGTTTATAGTTCCCTAAAACTCACACCACCTAGTAGAGCAGCTACAATTTTCATACTGTTTTGCAGTTTACAGAACAGACATTGAAAACATTTTCTTACGAAAGCCACATAAAACTCTCTGAAGAAGGTGAGACAGACTTAATCAACATTTTTTAGATGAAGAATCAGATGTCCAGAGAAATGAAGCAAGTTAGTAAGGAAACCCAGGTGATTAGTGGAGGAGGTAGGATCAGATTCCAGGTATTATGATTCTGGAGGCATCGTTCCTCTTTTTCAGAAAGAGACCCCTGTTAGCAACTTTTTCCTTTGCCGATGAGTAGGTGAGCCTCAAAGAAGGTGAAGTTATTCAAGGCCTGGAAGGCTATGTCAGAGGTGTTGGTCTTTACTCTGGGATTCCTGAGAAGTCATTGAAAGATTTTAAGCAGGAGAATAAGATGAACAGGTTATTGTTTGTTTACTTGTTAAAGAGCTATCTGGGTGCAGAGGGGAGAATGAATTTTAGGAAGGCAGGAATGGAAACATTCAGAAGGTTATTGCAGTAGTTTAGGGAAGAGATGGTGGTTCTCAGTCCAGGAAGATTACAGTGGATGGGAGAGACGTGGAGGGAATTCTGGGATGATGGCAGCTAAAGCATGTATCCTACAGCCTTTTTGCCCTAGCTTGAATCCAACCACCAGCTGAAGCTCTGTGCTCTATAGGATTCTGGGAGTAGTGCTCAGCCTTCTGGCCAAGATAGGAACCTTGAGATAGGGGAAAGCCCTGGAGCAAAACTTATTTATTACAGGGAGCTTGAGCAGTGGAGATCCATGGCCGATGTGGTTCTAGGAATACCTGTTGGCCACCTGTTCCTGAGGAGCTGAGGTAAGACTGCAGCATGGATGGGGTTCCCCTACCCCTTAGAGCTGTGGTCTTTGTTGCTGAGGAGATAGAGAGCAGAGAGACTTCCTCCAGAGGTTTCATCAGGGGAGAGGCATCCTGCCACCTGGGTTGGCCCCTAGGGTCAGAGGCTGTTGTTCTTTTTAATGTTCCCAAGTTCATTGCCATTTTTGATAGCTTAACCTGGGTCACAGAATCAAGAGTTCACAGAGGAAAATTCAGTGCACCTAGGGCTTTTCAATAGCCATAGAGAGCAATGACAATGCCCAGACAGGTAACTCCTTTGAATACAACTGCTAGAGGAGAAAGGCATTGGTCTTATTTTTAAAAAGTAACATAAGTACTTAAGGAACGTCATACAGCATTAAAAAATACTTCTTAGAAGGAGAAAACAAAACAAAAACAGCCATGATTTTTACATTTAAAAATCAGGGAAAGGATGATGATACTGAAAACCTTGTTAAAGACCTGGAAGTTCAAGTGAAAGAAATATCTTAGAGCGAGGATCAGAAATACAAAGAGTCAGAAATCATGAGAAAAAAATGAGGTCTGAAGAACAGATCCTGGAGGGCTGAGATGCGAATAATAGGAGTCCAGAGAAGGTAGGTTCCAGGAGAGTTTGAGGACAGATGTAGGTGGGAGTTAGTGGATAGGAAATGCCAAGGATGTCTCCAACCCTTCTGGTTTGGGCAGTTGGGTAGACGGTAGTGCCACTGCCTGAAATAGACCATCTTGTAAGATAAGTGGATTGTGGGGCAAAGAGGGTAGGTGGGAAGTGATGAGTTCAGCTGTGTTGAACTTGAAATGCTTACAGACATAGAAGTGGAGACATGGAATGGCTGTTTCAATGCAGTTCTAGAGTTCAGAGCAGAGACACCTGGCTGGAGATACAGAATGGAAAACCACCAACCTCTAGTGTCCCTGAAATAAAGGGCATAGATGAGAGTGCCTGAAGTGAGAGGCAACAAAACAAACAAACCCCCAAACTTTGATAGGTGGAACAAGTCACCATGGCACATGTTTACCTATGTAACAAACCTTCCTGCATGTGTACCCCAGAACTTAAAAAAATAAACCAATAAAAAACCACCCAAAACTGTACAGACAAAGGTGGCAGTGTGACCAGTCTTCCTTCCTTTCCCCTTTTCTCCCCTACTCTTGATTCCACACTTTGCTTTACATGTCCTTTCTTATTACATGATATGAGACTTGCTGGGGAAAGAAAGGGCAAGAAGAAAAGAGGAGAACAAAGAAGAATGTAAGGAAGAATAGTGGGAGGGATGTACCCTAAAATGAGGATGCAGTGGTAAATCTGCCCTCTGATCAGCAGGGCAGAGGGGTGATCCATGAGAATGCAGTCTCTCATGGTGCCTCAGCGAGCCACCATAGTTACCCCTCCTGAGACATAAAAGGAAAAGTAGAACTAGAATCTACTGAGCAACTGCTATATTGGACATGCTCTTTAACACTCATTCTTTCATTTAATTTCCTTTAATGATCTCATTATAGAAGGAAAGTGAAACTCAGAAAGGTTGAGAAAGCTCCCCCAAGATCACAGTCGGAAAGCAACAGGGTTAAATGAATCTGTGCAACTCTGAAGGCCTTGCCTTTCCTGCTGTACCGTAGGGCCTCTGTACTAGAGGCAGCAGGCAGCAGATTTAGATACTGATCCACATGACTTTATTTGTATTTTCACTGGGCTTCTGTTATCTCAGGACACTCAAAGATTTACACTCTGTCTTCTACCAAAGTTAAGTACACACTGCCAGCTTGACCTTTCAATCTCGGCTGCTCTTTACTTCTCCCAAGTTACCAGCCAGCTCAGATAAAGGGAGAAAAATGAACTCTTATTCTTTCTGAAAGTTGAATGGCTGCTTCTACCTAGAAAGCCAATCTTCTGTGAATTAAACTCTTTCATCAACTATTAGCTGGATCCTAAATCATTGATAAGAGGGACAACCCCTCAATTCATTGATTGACATCTTGAGAGTTTATCAACTCTGAAAAATAAAAGCAGCAACATCTAAGACAATAGTCAGCATTTATTCAATCTAAGAGAAGAAGCATTTCTTGTTTTCAACTTAGAAAAATGCCTCATATTATCAGAATTAAGATAAGTGACATTTCTTCTAACTTATTATGTATATGTGTCTAAAAGTAACAGCAACAGGGTCTCTTGCATGTAAAGCAGACTGTATTTCCTACTGCAGACTCAACAAAGTAGTCTGTTAAGTTCTAGATTTCTCATGATCCTCTACATTTTAAATGTTCACTTATGGGGTCCCCCTCAATGCAATTTGTTGAAATTTTATCGTTTATTTTTTTTAAATTTAGGAGACTCTGGTTAGTATAGGGATATCCCTGTAGGTCTCCTTAAGGACTTGACAATTATCTTAGGGTGACTGAGCATGCATAATATTCATTAGGCAATTCATTCCCCCTACCTTTGCTCTGTTGCTTAGGCTGGAGTGTAGTGACATGATCTCTGCTCACTGCCACAGCTGCCCCTTGGGTTCCAGTGATTCTCCAGCCTAAGCCTCCTGAGTAGCTGGGACTACAGGCACACACCACCATGCTTGGCTAAGTTTTGTATTTTTATTAGGGATAGAGTTTCACTATGTTGGCCAGGCTGGTCTCATATTCCTGACCTCTAGTGATCCACCCACCTTGGCTTCCCAAAGTGAAGATTGCTGGGATTACAGGAATGAGCCACTGCACCTGGCCTGCACTAGGCAAATCTATTAAATTCAGCAAACATTTAGGAAATGATGGTTCGCCGTGTGTGTGTTATGCCCAAAAGTTAAAGAGGAAAATACCATGTTGCTGCTCTGCTTACAGCTCTACAGTGGGCAAACAGGCAAAGATATAAAAGCTGAGCTTGTAAGGAAAGATGAAAGACTGACTATATAGATTATATGTAGATGTATCTTCTCTCTCTGCAAGGTCTTTTAAAATAATAGTAAAATAATAAAAAGTTATTATCTCTCTATAATGAAGAGAATGAGAAATTTCAGCAAATTTCTTGAAGATAGAAAATAGGTGAAATGTTGGTACCTGGTGAAGTAGGGGAAAGAAGCGGCTACAACTAAGGAGAAAACTTGTGTTATGTCAAGTTAAATTTAAAGCTAAAACGAGACATAGGAACTGAAGACATCAGGCATAATGAAGGGTGAAGTGGTATGCGGGGTTATAAACAGAGGCAATAATTGGAACTATATATGGACAGTCAACATTTCCCTCACTCCTCACACTAAGCACTAATGTTGAGGCATTCCCCCCACCATCAACTTATGCAAACCAACAAGCAAAAAAAAACCACACACACACACAGTGGGGATTGTATTTAAGGAAACTAAATGAATTGTATGGCAGACCAGTAAAGGAAGTTCAACATCTGACTAATAGGAATCCTCCAAAAAAAAAGTAGAGCCATTTTGGCTTTCTGAGCAGCACTGTGGTGGTTGGTAAAAACAAGGGTCTTAAGGAAAGGTGGCAAAAAGGGAGCCAAGAAAAAGGTGGCTGATCCGTTTTCTAAGAAAGATTGGTATGATGTGAAAGCAACTGCTATGTTTAATATAAGAAATATTGGAAATGCTGGTCACCAGGACCCAAGGAATCAAAGTTGTATCTGATGGCCTCAAGGGTCCTATGTTTGAAGTGAGTCTTGCTGATTTGCAGAATGATGAAGTTGCATTTAGAAAATTCAAGATGATTATTGAAGATGTTCAGGGCAAAAACTGCCTGACTAACTTCCATGGCATGGATCTTACCTGTGACAAAATGTGTTCCATGGTCAAAAAATGGCAGCCAGTGACTGAAGCTCATATCAATGTCAAGACTACTGATGGCTACTTGTTTAATCTGTTCTGCGTTGGTTTTACTAAAAATGCAACAATCAGATATGGAAGGCCTCTTATGCTCAGCACCAACAGGTCCGACAAATGCAGTAGAAGATTTGGAAATCATGACTCTAGAGGTGTAGAAAAATGACTTCAAAGAAGTTGTCAGTAAATTGATTCAATAATTGAAGCAATAAATTGCTTTGTCCAGACAGCATTGGAAAAGACACAGAAAAGCCTTGCCAATCTCCTTATCCTCTTCATCACATCCTTGATAGAAAAGCAAAAATGCTGAAGAAGCCTAAGTTTGAATTGAGAAGAGTCATGGAGTTTCATGGTGAAGGTAGGGAAAAGCTACTGGGGATGAGACAGTTGCTAAAGTTGAATGAGCTAATAGATATGAACCACTAGTCCAAGATAAAAGGTCCTATTTGTGAAAAAAAAAAGTAGAGAAAATTGCCAAAGAAGTAAATTCCTAGAACCCAAGAGCAAAATTTTCATACTGAAAGAGCAACCACATTCCCAATGTAACAAATACTATGTGACTCAAAGCTTGAGGTATCATGAAATGCAACACTCAAGGACGAAATTCCTAAAGGCTTCCAAGGAGAAAACAAACAAAGTGTCCACAAAGAAACGATACACAGGCTGGCAGTGCACTTAGCAGTAGCAGCATTAGATGTTGGTAGACCATGGAGAAACGTCAACAAGGTTTTGAGGGGGAAAAAAATTTTAAATTTCTACACCTAGACTGACTAATAGTCAAATGTGAGGGTAGAATTATTTTTAGACTGGGACTAGAAAATTTTTTTTTTTAAATTTTTTGAAAGAAAGAAAAAGAGAGGAAAGAAAGTGAGAGTGAAAGAAAAAAAAAAAAGACTGTACGAGAGAAAGAAAGAGGAAGGAAAAGAGGGAGAGAGAACAGGATTCTTGTTCTACTGCCCAGGCTAGATAATCTCCCATGCACCTTTCTCAGGAAGTTGCTTGAGAATGTACTACATCTAAATGAAGGACTAAGCTGGGAAAGAGAAAGAAATAAGATCCAGGATGTGGAGGATCCAACCCAGGAAAGTGGCAAAATCCAATGAGTGGCCCTGGAGTCTGGCTCAGGAAATTGGACTGGGACAGGCCTGTCCAGGAGGAGAGCTGCAACTGTATAGTATGATTGAGAAATTTTTTATTTTTAGCATCTTTTCCAATGCATTAGTGGTTTAGCTGGATCCCAGAAGTTAGTTTTGACACGTAGAATTTTTTAAATTATTTAAGCTGTATTCTAATTTATATTGTGATTTCTTTGTTAGTAATGTCGATGGTGTATTTCTTAATTTCTAAACATATTGGGGTGTCTACTAATCTTTTTCTTATTGATTTCTGGCTTAATTGCATTGTGGTTAAAGATACTTGGTTTGATTTCTATCCTTTGGAATTTGTTGAGATTTGCTTTATGGCGCAGCATATGGTTAATTTTTTTAAAAAGTGTTCTGAGTGGGCTTGAAAAGAATGTGTAGTTTGCAGTTGCTGGGTGCAGTGTTCTAAATATGTCAATTAGGATAGGTTTGTTACACATGTTATTCAAATTTTCTGTATCCTTACTGATTTTTGCCTGCTTGTTTTATCAATTTCTGAGAGAGGTGTATTTAAATCTCCCACTGTTTTTATAGATTTGTTTATTTTTTAGTAGTTCTGTCAGATTTTGCTTCATTTATTTTGATACTACATTATTAAGTACATAAAAATTTTAAAGCGTTACGTCTTCCTGGTAAATTAAGTCTTTTATCATAATGAAGAATCCTCTTAATCTCTAGTAAAAGGTTTTTTTGCCTTTAGCTCTGTGATAGAACTTACCAGCCTTCTTTAAGGTAGCTTTTGTATGGCATTTTTATTTTATTTTATTTTATTTTTACTGTCAACCTGTTTCCAGTTCTACCAGTATCTCCTGTGAAGAGCACATGGTTGTGTTTTGTTTTTATGTCCAGGTGAATAATCTTCGCTTTTAATTGGAGCATTAAGTCTAGATACATTTAATATAGCCATTGATTCATGTGGGTTTAAATCTCTTATCTTACTCTGGGCCTTTTAGACTGATTTTGAAAAAGTATTTCCTTCTTCTATTAGCTTTGAAGTTATATACTCTGATTATTCTTTCATTGATTACCTAAGAGATGACAACTTTGACTTACCACCGTTCACCATCAGTTGACACTTTTACCATCTCCCCAGAAATTGCAAAGATCTAAGGTACTTAAACTCCATTTATCCCCTTCTGACTTATATGTCATTGTTGTCGTGTATTTTAGCTTAAATATTTTAGACTCCAATGACATATTCATTATTGGTTTAGATAGCCAACGTTGCACACTTATTTTCCCTTTTCATTTCTCTTCATTTCTTGCCACATCTGTGTCATTTCATCTGGAATAATTTTTCTCCCACTTGAAACACTCACATTAGGTTTTCTTTAAGGCAGGTCTGGTTGTGACAGACTCTCTTGGTTTTGTTTGTCTGGAAATGCTTTTATTCTAAATTTACTTATGTTTGCTGCCTGTAGTGAGAATTTTCATTTGCTTCTTTGAGGCACCTGGAGGCCTAAGCAATCAGGGTCACCTTAATCCTGTTTCAGTGGTTGGGTAGATTGGAAGTTGAGCTGGCCACTGCAGAGGCTGGTACACCCCTGGTTTATCCTCACAGCATATCAGGGTTCCAAACGAAAAGAGGAGGAGTTTATTAGATTTTCCTCGTAAATTTTGTCCCTCTACGACCTGGAGGATTTCAAAAATTCTGAAATTAGCAAATATACCTAAGGGAAAGATGTTGGTCTCACTTCTCTAGATTTCCAATCTTCTAGGTATTAGCTTGGTGATTTTTCACTATCCTGTTAGCTCTCCAATATTTTCAGATGACTTCTTCCCTTCTTTTTCTCTCAGCTCCTTTGTCCCTCCTCTCTTTCTTCCCTCTTTTCCTTTTCTTCTTTCCCTCCTTTCTTTATTCTCCTTTCTTCCTTCCCTTCTCTTCCTCCCTCCTTCCTTCCCTCTCTTTCTTCTTCCTCCTTCATTCCCTCCTTCCTCCTTTCTTCCCTTCTTTCCTTTCCTTCCCCTCTTCCCTCCTTTGCACCTTCCCCTTTCTTTCATTTTTTCCTTCTCTCCTTCCTCCCTTCTTCCCTACCTTCCTCCTTCCCTACCTTCCTCCTTCCCTCCTTCTCCTCCTTCCTTCCACCCCTTTTTCTTCCTCCCTCCTGCCCTCTTCTGCTTCTTCCCTCCCTCCCTCTCTCCCTCCCATACTCTCCATCCTTCCAGGCCCCATGATAAAGAAGTACACATAAAGGACACAAGGGGTTCCCAGTTTAGTGGGAGAGATGTTATACAGTTTTATCGGCCAGCACAAGTTAAATTTGCATATGAGGTGTTTCCAGCGTAAAACAATCACCATAATCTGGTGTTACAAGGATTAAAAAAAAATGAGTAGGAGTGGAGAGGAAGGGATGGAATTCCCTCTAAGGCCATTAGGGAAAGTTTTGTGAGAAAAGTTTTCGTGCATAAAGGAGTGTTTTTCAAGCCAACTGAAAAATTTTCTCAGACACAGAAAACCTAATTTTCCAGGAGTGTTCTATAATTGAAGCAACTTAAAACACACAGATGTTTTTGTACAGATCATTTCAATGGAATGAAGATTGCTTGAGCTCCAACTGTTTGTTAGCACTGTGCTAGGCACAATTGCTGCCTTGAGAAACTTATGGTCTTGTAAGTGTGACAAACCCATGGGAGATACGTACATATGACAGAATGATTGTTGACAAGACATATGTTTTGTTGTATTGAATTATTCTCTGTAGAGAAATATTCATCCCTGAAACAGAGAAGTCCAGGCACTGAAAACCATTTACAACAGGAAGCAGAGAGTTTTACTATGCAGAATACAGCAAAGTCCTGATGCTCACATGGTGCATATGATGAGACCTTTAAAATTTTCTTTTAGAACACTCTCATTTATCTTTCCATGATCCTCACCCTTCTTATGAGAAAAAAAGAGAATAAATCTCTTATTTTAAAACTGAGTTCATCTAAATAGTTTAAGATGGGTCTTTTCAAAATATAAAATTGGAGCCATCGGATGACAGATGTGCGCCTAACTGTGAGATCAAGCACCCAGTGTCTTTCCCCGAGTCAGAGGGGCTGATCCTGCCGGCCCAGCTTCAAGACCAAAGTTCAACCCAGATGAAGAGGTGGAAGAACAAGTTTCAAAGTCCACGCCCTGACATTTCCTGGATCCGTGACCTTGGGCAAGTCATCTGTGTGGCACCCCCTCCCCCACTTGACAGGAGATATTCAACAAACGCTGAACCAATTATCTTTGTCTTATTTTCTATACCTGAAAAATGTGAGTAGATGCTGTTGTGAGAATACAGTAAGTGAGATAATGCAGGTGACAAACCTTTGTAAATGGGGAGGATTGACTGGCACACATATGTGGTCATATCAATGCTGAGTTGATTTTCTTAACCCTAAACTGGGTATAAGATTGATGGTTAAAGTGAGGCATTGTGTGTGTGTGTGTGTGTGTGTGGGAGATGGTTAACCTCAGCAAGGTTCATGCTGTCTTTTGATGACAGGATATTGGAGGAAATAGGATACTCTTTAGAGTCAAATGAGAGAAGTGGAAAACAAATAATCTCCACAGGCAACACTAGTGAGGACTAATGAAAAACAAGGGCTGTTTTTTATCTAGTGATCATATTTTCTTCCTGAGCCTAACCTAATTGTATTATTGAATGTTCTGGAGCCCTCCTCACTTATTAAACTATTATAATTCTTTACTTATGGGTTTCAAGATATCATTATGGTCTCCTCCCCCTAATGAAATGAGAAGTTTTAACTGAGTTAGCCCATCAACAGTCCCTGATGAAGCCTGACAGATCTCTTTTTGGACTAAATAGACTTGATAATAATAATGCCAGGGCCACATTCTTTCTCTAAACTCACTTTCATGAGCTGGGTGAGTGATCAGGAAGCATTTATGATATCTTCAGGGTCAGAATGGAATTAGTATGACTATGTGTCCACCTCCTAGAGACCTGTACAGAATCTAACACTCTTGAAAAATTCCTTGTGTGGACTGAACTGCAAGATTCGGCCTTCTGAGTAGGCGGGTTTTGAGGGTCAGATCTGAAGAAGGGCAGCAGAGAGGAGTTGGGGCAGCAGAGAGGAGTTGGAGCAGCCCCTTCTTGGAGTTCTCCTGGGAGATGTACGCAGGTGGCTACTACACTATGCAGTTGGTGGGAAGAAAGTTCCGTTTGTGAAGGGAAGGTCCTGATTTTGGTCACTTACTGGAGTCCCTGATGAAAGAGACCATTTATCAGAGTCAGTGTCCTAATCTGGCTGGGAAGGCTAATAGACTTCCAAATCTTGAGTTAAGAGAGGGCAAACTGGGGTGGGTGGCACTTAAACGCCCTGAGTGATGAGGTCACAAATGGATTTTGAGGGTGGATGTGGCAAAAGTGGGGGCTGGAGCAAGAAAGGCCCAGCAGGCAGGTGCTGTTAAGGTGCTAGAGGGTGGCAGGAGAGATTGTTGAGTCTACCATGTGGGCTTCTCCTTGCAAAATTCACTCCCCTTCCACAGATACCAATGCTTCTCAGAGGTCCGTAGAACCAAAAAGAACCTGCACTCCAACTGTCGATGATACTGATGAAGTGTCCTTCATTTTCTGTTGAATCAATACGGTCATTCTTCTTTAACAGAATATAAAGACTTACTAAACCATTCTATCTTTCAGACATTCTGCTGAAGGTTTTATATGTATTATTGTCTTTTGTATTTATTTCAGTAACTTTGAGTTAATTTACTATTTATGGATAAGGAAACTGAGGCTCAGAATGGTTGAGTAACTTGCCCTCTGTCACACATCTCATTTCTGCTTGACAATGAAAAGGCCCTTTATTCATTTATTCAATCCATGAATTCTCCTTGAGTTGCTTCCTATGTGCAAGCCAGAAGTTACTAGAAGCTCACCACCCTGTTTCTTTTGGATTTGGCTTCATTTCTTTATCATTTGCTCACCTAACCTAAAAGCTCCTGGACAAATCCTTAATAATATTATCTTGAAAAGCCTCCAGGGAAGAAAGTTTTTAAGGTTTTCTTGGTAACCAAAGTTTCCCAGAACTTCTAGGGATTTCTTAAGGGCTAACCTATGACCATTTTGCTGCAGTTGAAACCAACTCCTCATGATCTGTGGAGAACAGCCAGAGCGGGAAGGAAGTCTTTGAGAACAGCTTGTCCTAGGAGGAAGGTAGATGTTGTTGGCAACGAGATGGAGCCACAGGGTCAAAGGATATTAGAGCTAACTGGAACCTCAACAGACAAAGACTCTAACTCCCCCACTTTCCAGGAAAGAAAATGAGCTGGGGAAGAATGAACCATTCCCCCAAATCACTGAACTCTGTCATGGCAGAGCTAGAACCAGTGTTTTGAGCTGCTTATTTCCAGGGAGGCAGAGCACGTGGGAGAAATAGCCAGAGCTTTGAAGGCAGTCAGGTCAAGATTCAAACCCTTGTTCTACATTTCCTAGCTGTGGAATTGGGCAGGCTTTTCAATTGTATATAGTTTGTGCCTTGGTTTATTCATCTATGAAGCGGGCCTGGTAAATGAGATAATGTATGTGAGTCCCTGCATCACGGCAGGGACTCAATAGTTCTTTCCCTACCCAGGACCCAGTCTTTTTATTGATTGTATTCATTAATGTACAAATCACACCAAAATGTAGTGACCTGAAACAACAGTGATCATTTATTTTCTCTAACAATTATTGTTGGTCAGGAATTTGGGAGGGGCTTGGTCGGGTGGTTCTGGCTTGAGAGTCTCTCATGAGGTTGCAGTCAGATGTCAGTTGTAGCTTGACTGAGAAGGGAACATTCAATATTAAGGTGTCTCACTCCTTAATGGTAAATTGGTGCTGGCTGTTGGGAGTAGGGCGGTAGGGTGCAGGGAGCTGTCTCAGTTCTTGTCACATGGGTCTCTCTATATGACTGCTTAGTGACCTCACAAACGTGGTGTCTGAATTCCCCTGGAGTCAGTGATCCAAGAGACCAAGGTGAAATCTGCGATGCCGTTTGTGATTTATCCTTGAAATTCACATAATTCTGCTCTATTCTATTGGCCACACAGGGCCAGTCCTGATTCACAGGATGAAGGGATCATAACTGGGCACAAATGCCAGGAGAGGAGGATCACTGGGGGCCAGCTGACAGACATACTACCCTACAAATGAGGGTCTATTTCTCAATTCACAATTGTGTGAGGGTGTTATGTTACCTCTTGACTTCCTGTGTCTTGAGTATTGTTGGTGTTTTCAAAAGTCACCCATAGATCCTCAAGGTAGATGGGCTGTACCCCCCTGAGCATGTTCTGGAGTTCTGGCAACACTGTTTATAATTAGCCAAGCAATAATTCCCACCACTGAGCTGACTCCAAGGCTCATCTGCTTGCTTCTCTGGAGGTTTTTAAATAGACAGGGATGTGTTAGTGACACAGTACATTATCTGTCTGTTACCATTTTGGCAGGCAACGTAGAAACGTGACTTTTTAAAGGAAGAGTTAATCAGTGTTAAGGCAGCTCCTACAACACAAGCATGTAGCAGTGCCACAGACCGCCTGGGAAGCCTGGGGCTGCAGAACACCAGGGGCCTAACGTCATGCCCTTGAGTGTCTCCTGGGCATGACCTGGAAGCAGAGCTGGATGAGACATTGCTAGAGCTCCTGGTGCCCTGGCTCAGCTGGCCTCATTACTACTGACATCTTCCCACTTCCTTTTCACTTGGAAAGCATTGAATCTGCTCCCAAATTCAGCATCATTTCCAAGGAGGAAGCTGTGAAGTGCGATTCTTGCTTATTTGCTGATGACTTTAAAATCTATATGTCTACTCCGCCCCCCCACCAAATCTATCTCTTGAGCTCTAGACTACTCACTGCTCATTTTCATTTGGATGTCCCACAAGCATGCTGAAAGCTGAACTCAATTTTCTTCTCACCCAAATTTCCAAATCCTCCTGTGTTTTCTACCTCAGTAAATGGCACCACCATTCTTACCATTGCCTGAGCCAGAAACCTAAATGGTATGACATGATGATTAAGAGGGAAGGATAAGAGGATTGGAGCTTTCGTGCCTGGCCTGAATCTCAGCTCTGCCATTTATAAACTGGTGGTCTTTGGAAATTTGCTCTGCTTAATGCCTCAGTTTCTTCTTTTTTGAAAATGGAGATAATAATAGAAATAATCTAAGAAAATGGTTAAGGGAATTAAAAAAGGAAGATGCTTGGCATATAGCAGGAACTCAAAAAATGCTCTCTGAATCATTAGGCTCTTTGGATTTTATCTCCTAAATATTTCTCGAATTCACCCACTTCCTTATATTTGCCATCTCCAGCCTGGGGCACTATCATTGCTCAGATGTACAATTGCTTCTTGATGAGAATCTCTGCAGCCAGAGAGATAGTTCAAAAGTACAGACATGGGAGACGTTACATCCCTGCTCAGCTCCCACATCTTCTTGTTCCTAGGATTTGAACAAATTCCTTACATGGCCCAAAGGGCTCTGCAGGCTTTGACCCTACTTCCTCTCCAGCCTCACACCCTTTCCTTTTACTGACCTTCTTTCATTTCCTGTGATAGAGAATGCTGGCTCTTACCTTCAGGCCTCACACTGGCTCTTTCCTCTTCAAAGGAAAATTCCCCCTGTTAAGCCCCTTCTCAGCATTCACTGTAGATCTTATTGTTGAGAAAGAAAGGGAGATGCAGGTAGAGGTGAATCAGATAACGATGTTTATCTCTTCTTTCACACTACTCCTGGGCCGCCTTAGTTGATTTTGACTGCTAGGTTTCTCAGTTGTCTGAATGGCTATGGATTGAGGATTCCTTAGGTCTGATCTTGGGTTTCCCTGTGATACCTCTGACCCTGCGTCCTTTGCCTGGCTGTCATTCCTTTTCATCCTTTAGTCTCAGTTAAACATCACCTTTTGGGAAACGGGTTCAGATCTGCTGGACTTGGCCAGTCTTGCTTCAGTCTTGCTGGTTATTCTCTGCTTACCTCCTCTCAGTCTAATTGGTTATTCTCTGGTTACCTCCCCCTTCAGTGTTGCTGGTTATTCTTTTCTCAGCTCCTCCCTCAGTCTTGCTGGTTATTCTCTCCTCACCTCCTCCCTCAGTCTTGCTGGTTATTCTCTGCTCCCTTCCTCCCTCAGTCTTGCTGGTTATTCTCTCCTCACCTCCTCCTTCAGTCTTGCTGGTTGTTATTTCTTCACCTCCTCTCAGTCTTGCTGGTTATCGTCTCCTCACTTCCTCTCTCAGTCTTGCTTGTTATCCTCTCCTGACCTCCTCCCTCAGTCTTGCTGTTTATTCTCTCCTCAACTCCTCCCTCAGTCTTGCTGGTAATTATTTCCTCACCTTCTCTCAGTCTTGCTGGTTATTCTCTCCTCAACTCTTCCTTCAGTCTTGCTGTTTATTCTCACCTGACCTCCTCCCTCAGTCTTGCTGGTTATTGTCTCCTTACCTCCTCTCTCAGTCTTGCTTGTTATCCTCTCCTGACCTCCTCCCTCAATCTTGCTGTTTATTCTCTCCTCAACTACTCCCTCAGTCTTGCTGACTGATCTCCACTCACCTTCTCCCTCAGTCTTGCTGTTTATTCTCCACTCACCATCTCCCTCAATCAATAAAGCGTTGCTGAAATGACTTGGTCATCCACAGATCAGGCTCACCTCTATGTCGTCTGTGGCTATGTAGTGACTGGTGCTTAACAAACATGTGTTGAATTAATACATGAATGGGTTACTACAACTTTTCAAGTCTATATGCTATGAATATCCAAAGGGCTACCAAGGCTGCCTCTTTGTTAATATTTTACTCTTCTTTCAAAAGTGGGTACATGAATCAAATTCTTAGCTTGAGTATGTTTGACAATTCCCTGAAAAAAAAAAAAAAGACATCCAGAATTCCTCTTTTCACCCTACAAATATTTTTTGAGCGTTTCATATGTACCAGGAGATATTGAAAATGTAAAGTTGAATATGACATAGTCCCAGGCTACTTCTTGTCATGGAGTTTTCAGTCAAGAATTAAATGAGGTATTGAGCAAACATTTGTTGAATGAATGAATAAATGAATAAATGATGAATGAAAGTATTTAATTTTAGAAAAGCAAAGCATTTTAACTTTATAATTGTTTAAAGACAACTGAATGTGTGTTGCTATTGTGCAGTTGGAAACCTATATTCAGATTCATTCATTCATTCAAATTATAGTTATTGAGCATCTGTTATATTTTGAGTACATGAATATCTACTGTTTCTGGATGTGAGCCGTTAACCCCGCCTAAACTGGAAAAATATTATGGGCCCTTCAAGACCAAATGAAATGTCAACACAGAAGAGCTATTTGCAATGCAAATGTGAAGTCACCAGTCTTTGTAATAAACAGGCTGAGGAAAAAAAACCCTGGAAGCTTCTTGGGAGATCAGGCTTAGTAGTTCTGATGAATTAGAAAGGCAGTGAAAATCTGGGAACTCCTAATTTGTTTATCTTCATACCTAAGGTCAACAGCATCAATCTGTATTTGGGCAGGCCTGCCAGATCGTTGGGTCTATTTGTAAACCAACCAGTTTCTGCCTGTAGGTCAGTGATTCTTAGTCTTTTACAGAACACACTCCCTTTGGAGGATCTGCTGAAAGCAACGAACCCTCTCCCCAGGAAAATGTAGGCTCTCATTGCCTCAAGAGCTGGAAATCTCCATTTGCGTCACTTCTAATCACAGCCCTCCTCTCTGCAGGAACCTGGTACAATTTCCTCGAGGGGCTGAGCTAGAAGTTAATTTGAGGGATTCTCCACTGGCTCTGGCTCCATCTTACCAAGGGTTCTTTCCTCAGTGGTGTTAAGAGACCTTGTAGTGGGCATTTCCTCCAGTTCTTTGGTGGGGGAGAACTGCCGTAGAATGATGTGGTTAGATGTCAGCCCACCCTATATGGTCAATGCCTTTCTTAATCAAATCAACCAAACCCTAGCTGCCCCACCCTTCATCCTGGACAGATACTGGAGATGTGCCAGGAATGGGTCAGAGGCACAGAAGGATGTCATTGTTTATTAAAAACTCTGATTGCTCTGTGCCCGATTTGTGTCTGAGCCCTCCGAATGTCTTCTGTCCCTGAAATCCCTAGGAATTTTCCGGCCTGACTCGAAATGCATGGTAGCTTTGGTGACATGCTGTTCCTGGCAGACACTCTGACACCTCACTCCAGGTGGGAGGACCTCAGGCCAGGGCTGGCAAAGAGCCACTACCAGCTGGAGCTGCCAGGATCAAGGCCTGTGAGCATGCCCACCCGGCCTCTGCCAGCTCTAGGCTTTCACAGTTCACCATTTTAGCTTCCCAGGGTTTGACAAAAACCCAGCTTTTACACTACAAGCGTTGCATGAAACTGGCTGTTTGAAATATTTTAGCAGCTGCTGTCATATCCAGCTGGCAGGGTGCCAGAGAAGGAAATTAAACTGCACTTCCCCAGCCTTCCCCACCTCCTGTTAACCAATCGATTCTGTTCAGTGTGCGCCTGAGAGTGCTAAGTTTTGCCACTTGCCAGGACCACTTGGAGTCCTCGGTGAATTCAGATGCCCATTGAGCCTCTGTCAACTCGCTGATGGGCCTGAAGAAGTCTAACATTATCCCATAGAGAAGGATCCTGGCCTGCCCAGTGTTGGACCCTGAAGTGAGTGGGGCCTATGGAGAGACACAGAAGGGATGTGGTCGCCAACATCCCAATTGGACTTTTTAAAAATTTATTTTTTCTTTCTTTTCTTTTTCCTTCCTTCCTTT